>JAQQZR010000023.1:31009441-31019740 GCA_030068235.1 Notoglanidium macrostoma
TCTTTCACAGATTGGAGAGCCTCTGCCCATCTTTACTTCTGAGAGACTCTGCCTATCTAAGACATCCCTTTTATAGCTAATCATGTTACAGACCTGATATCAATTAACTTAATTAGTCGCTAGATGTTCTCCCAGCTGAATCTTTTTAAACTTTCTTGCTTTTTCAGTCATTTGTTGCCTCCCAACTTTTTTGAGACCTGTAGCAGGCATCAAATTTGAAATGTGCTCATTTATTGGATAAAGGTGTACAATTTCCCAGTTTGTATGTTTGTTTTATTATCTATGTTCTGTTGTGAATAAAATATTGGCATATTTGAAAGTCTTTTAGTTTTATTCAATATTAAAGAACATCCCAACTTTTCTGGAATTCGGGTTGTATTTTGAACAAACCTGTGACTAGCTTATTTATTGTTGCATAGAGAAATCTGCTATCTGGCTTGCTCACCCGTAGCCAGCGGCAGGCAAGCTGTTCCTCCGCTGGTTCAGGAGAGTCCCGTCTGTCCCGGCGCTGAGCAGTCAGTATAGGGCTGGGTGGGAGGAGGCTGCCCCCTGCCCCGATCGGTAGGAAAAACTGGAAACCTGGAGGACGTGGTGGAGGAGACGCCTCCCCCTCCATGTAACTGATACTCTCTGAATCCTGTGTGCAAAAAGCAGGTTGGGGTTGGTTTATGCTCATGTGTATACACAGTCAAGTATTTGGACAGGGACAGTTTTTGTAATTTTGCCTCTGTACACCATCACAATGGATTTGAAACGAAGCTTTGAAGATGTGACTGAGGTGTAGATTTTCAGCTTTAATTCAGAGTTGCATTAACCGTTTAGAAATTACAGCCACTTTTTACACAGTCCTTCCATTTTCACAGGCTCAAAAGTAATTTGACAAACTAACATAATTATAAATATAAACCTCATTTTTAACACTTGGATGCAAACCCTTTGCGGTCAATGACCGCCTGAAGTCTGGAACCCATGGACGACATCAAATGCAGAGATTCCTCCCTTGAGGTGCTTTTCCAAGCCTTTACTGCATACGCCTTCAGTTGCTGTTTGTTTATGGGTCTTTCTGCCGTCAGTTTTGTCTTCAGTAAGTGAGTAGCACAATAGGTTGACTAATGAGAAAATTTCATTTATTTGCATTAAGGAGCTCTTGGGTTGCCTTAATGGTATGTTTTGGGTCATTATCCAGCTGTACTGTGAAGTACTGTCCTATCAATTTTGCAGCATTTGACTGAATCTGAGCAGAAAGTACAGCTCTATACACTTCAGAGTTCATCCTGCTACTTCTATCGGACCATTTATCTCCTTAATTTGCATAGAAATAATGAAGAAACTGTTTATTGGTCACTTGTCCAAATGAGCCTGTGAAAATGGAGGGATTATGTAAAACGTAATTCCTAAACGGTTAATGCAATATTTTTGTTAAATGTTAAAGTTTCACGCTTCGATCATATTGTAACTGCTTCATTCCAGAAGCAATAATGAATACAAAAAAGCATGGTGGCAGTAGCACCATCTTGTAGGGCTTCTTTCTATCAGCAAGTTAACAGGTTAACATCAAGGGCAAGATAGACAGAACCGAATGCAGCGAAACCCGAGAAGAAAACCCTGTTCCGGTGGAAACTGTGGAAGAGCTTCACCTTCCAACAGTTCAAATCCAAGAACCTGACTATGTTAAAAAGGCCAAGTCAAAGCCTTTAATCCGACTGAGAATCTTACGATTTAAACTGCTGTTCACCAATGGTTTCTATCCAATATGACCGAGCTTGAGCAATTTTCCCAAGAAGAATGGGCATAATATCAGGATCCAGATGTGCAACACTGACAGAGACGTATTCCAGAACACTTCTGCCTGTAGTTGCAAAGTATTGACCCAAGGGGTGAACACTTATGCAACCAACAAATGTCTGTTTTTTGTTTAATTAACTTTTGTGGCACAATAAATGAAAACCTGGCACTTTCCATTTCCATTTCCATTTAAAGTTTCCACACTATATAAAACAGTTCAAAGGGGGTGTATTTAGATATTTAGATCCGATTTTCCCTTGACAAAGGAGAACACAATTTTTTGTTTCTTTTTTTTTTCTTTAAGCACGGGTGGAAGCAAATAGCGGATTTTTCAAGATGAACACATTTTATCTGCAACAATAAAAAAGTATTTGAAGTAAGTATCCTTGTTGATTAGCTTGCTTACCTAACCAGCTAGCATGCTAGTTGCCAGCCAGCTAGCAAAACAGTATAGTAATGCAGTTTGAATGAAGAAAACTGAATGACATATTATTTTATAAATTTTTTTATAGATATTATGTATTTTATCATTCTGTTTTGCTCAAATCTCATCTTTATTCATCGTCTTCTTGCCCGTCTTGCTGTTTTGAACAGGAAATTGCATCATACGGCAATGCCTCGTGGGTAAGTTCTCTTACCGAAATCTACACTGATGATTCAGTCCCTCAGACACGCAAGAAACCCGTCTAACAAACTTCCTTCAGTGTCGGATCTGTCTAGAACACAGCGATGGGGATTCGAGAATGAGTTAAAACCGGTACTGGAACGCAGCCCAGGAGGGAGTGTGTTGAATTTCCCTCTGGTCTGTGATGGGTGTGTGTGTGTGTGTGTGTGTGTGTTAAAGCTCACCCTGGCCTGAGGGGGCGACAGGGGCCCGCAGCTGGAAGAGGAGTGTTGCGGAGAGGGTGGAGACGAGGGACACACACTGAGGTCTGGCTTGGAGGATGTGGGAGAGTCCACGATGTCTGCAAACACAAAAAGCAGGAATAAAACCCCATGTGTGTTTGTGTTACTTAAATGACCGTTTAAATCCTATATGAATTTGAATATAAAAGTGAAAAATCAACATTTGAATGTTTAAGGTTAATCTATTAAAACACGTTTTGCCTAACGTATAACGTTTATGGTATATTTAATGCTTTCATTTACATTTTAATAAAACTATATATTAAAAAATAACCCGGAAATGAATCCTACACTTGATATCACATGTAAGTAGTTTACAATTACAAGTAGGCACTTAATAGACTTGTCATTTTTTTGTGGAACGAATGACATTATATCTCCAACTCCATTACGCAACACTACATGTACTCCTCAACATAAACACATTAGTCGATTAAACCGCCATGAACCCAACCAGGATAATGCATTTACTTAAAATTAACGAAAGAAAGAAGAATGTCACTCCTATGGTAACGAGTTTCATATCGGCCCACCCATGAACACCGGTGTGCCCGATCTTCCCACTCCCGTGACTTTTTGTTCGGATGCTGCGCATCGCTACCACCCCTGCCTTCAAATGGAACTCGTGAGCTTGCGAAAACGACACGGGTCGTCGCCACTCAGGCTAAGGTTAGCAAGCTAAAAAGTGAGTAACATGACGTACGGAACACCAAGACAAAATGAAAAGATGAGGCCAATGGGAAGATCAACATACTCCTCAGACGTTATACGATTACGGAGAAAACTCCAATACCACAAGGGGGGTATTTCATACAGACTTTTCTTGTGAACACGGCAAACATGACTCTATTTGAAGGCACCGTGCGTAGTGAGCATATGTAGTGAATATCGGGGATTTGAGCACACAGCACTAAAAGATAAATAATTCGGACATTTCTTTCAAGAAAAACAATCAAGTGTGCTCTGAAACACTAAAGTGCACATCTGTATTAAGACTTGCATATGAGATAGAGAGCGGCGATTGCATGAACCAGATGTGAGATTCTGAAGCATGAACTTGTATTCAAAACTGTTTGACGATTAGATGCAACCACAAGATGTCATTAAAATTCATGTACATGTACAAAAAAACTACGGCATGCCGTTTGAGAGAACGCCAGATGTATGTGTGCTTGGTATATAAAGCTATGGGTATATTCATTCTAAACTCTGTGTTTAAATTCATTCAAATTTTATGCAGATGCACCTTGTCAGCCCTACTATGTATATTTATAAGGGTGTGTGTGTGTGTGTGCATGTGTGTGCTGACCCGTGTCAGAGCCGCGTGTCGGGCGTGGTATCCTGGTTCGGGCGAAACGTAGCGGGGCGCAGATGGATGTTCTGTGTGTTCTGTCCCGGCTCGAGGAGACCTTCAGATCTAGCGGCTCGTCTAAGGAGAGCATGGCGTGCCTGTGGAAATAAAAAAAAAAGAAAGAAAAGTAAGAGAAAATTTCAAATGTTTCTGTAAGATCGTCATACACACAGATACGTGTTGGCAAAACGTTCCTCCCTCCCTCAAAGGCTGCACGCACGCACACAGCTGGAAAAAACCGTACTAAATTTACTTCAGGCGACTGTAAGTGATTTACATTTCTTTCTGCTAGACGAGTACCAGTTACACACACACACACACACACACACACACACATACGCACAATTACATCCTCCATCACGCAAGCTGACGAGGTACAGTTGTCTCGGCATCTGGCCTATATCCACAGGCAGCCCCCATGTGTGTGTGTGTGTGTAACAGGTCACCAAGTGCACTATCCCCACCATACTATCATACAGCTGTGCTTTGCAATGTTTTTATACTGTTTTGCTTCCACTCGCTGCTATTGCTCGAAGATTTCGTTCCCAAAGGTATCACATGACTCGGTCATTAACACACACACACACACACACACACACACACACACCGCTGAGGCTTTCTCCCTCTCCAAGGAAACTCCCCTCAGTTCAGGAACGCAGACATTCACGGTCTTGCTGGCCACTCCCTGGAAACACACACTCTCACTCCTCTCACATTTTCTCCCCTCTCCTCTCTCTTTCTTTCTTTCTTTTCTATACCCACCCGAAACGCACACACACAGTCTCTTGCCTCCCTGCACTTTTCTTCTCCTCCCTCGTCATTCCTCTGTGTTTTCGCCAGTTACTTTTCCACTCCTTCACTTTGCCTCCCTGCTTTCCTACACTCCAGCCCTCTCTCTCGCACTCTCTCTCTCTCTCTCTCTCTCTCTCACACACACACACACACACACACACACGACGTGAAGGAACTGATCTTTCAGTGCTCACTGTTCCCTCAGTCTTAGTCCTAAATGTAACACAACTTTGACTACTAATGAAAAATTATACATAATATGAACTGCTGCAATAGGATATAGAAATCTGTTTACAAGCCCACGTTACTCTGCACATGAGTCGTCTACGCAGCTCTCTGTAACCCTGAGTGTGTTTTTGAATCCTTGAACTAGCTCATGAAAAGAAATGTGATGATTTTTTTAAACACTTTTTTAAACTCCTGTAGCCTGTCACTCTTTCTCTTCTTTCCTTCAATCTAACCTTCTGTTCATGACTCCTCTCCTACCCTCTCCCTCGCCATCTTTCTCCATCTTTTGCTACCATAAGCTATGACTCTTTACCCTCCTCTACACCACTGTTCTCTCTCTCTCTCGCTCTCTCTCTCATATCCCTGTCCTCTGCATCTTCCCTCCTTCCCTCCTCTCCTTCACCCCTCACACCAGTTTCTCTACGTTTCCCCTCCTTAGTGAACTCGTTCCTCTGTTCCATTTGCTCCCTTTTTCCTTCACCCTCTTCCTTTTCTGTCCTCGACTCAATCTGTCTTTCCATTTCTGCCTGCCATCTTTTTGTTAAGCCGCCCGTCCACTCTGGAACCTTCTAGTATCTTTCCTCGTCTTTTTCACCACCTTACCTCCGACTCTCTGATGGTTTTTCTGTAATGATTTTAATTTTCGATTCCCCTTTTCTCTCACACTTCTGCGTTTTTGTAAATGTTTATCTTTTCTACTTGTGATGTATCATATTTAACATTCTCGTGTTTTTTCCCTCCCTCTGTCTCTTTTACCGGCAGTGACTCCTTCCTTCCAGGGCTCTGATGCACTGCCCATATTCAATCCACACACACACACACACACACACACACACACACACACACGGTCTGTAAGCCACATGCAATCCAAGTGTCTCCTATTATAAAGGAGTGGCTCACTCACGCAAATATCCCCACACACACACACTCACTTATGCATAACAGGATGAGGTCTGAGCACAAAGTAGAGCTGACTAATGAGCCGCTGATGAGAGAGACACGACAGCTTCCAAAAAAGAGATGAAAATTCACCCCTCCTTCCTTCGTTTTCGCTTGTGGTTTTAATTTTCAGTCCAAACTCAGATGTTTCTCTGGAAGGGCCAGACATTCTTCCAGTCTAAGCACTGGTGTGCTTTATAAAGGCATGATCTAGCCTAAATATTGTAACCAGTTACATTGTGTACAGCTTTCTGAATCTACCACAGGCATTGTTAGTACACTGACTTCAGTACGTTGGAGTTGAACTTAAACAACGAATGTGAAAGTGCTGCTCAGCTGTCCCATGGCCAGGTGGGTGTTAGTCCTTCGTTGTTTCACTTACAAGGAAGCAGATAAAAAGGTCTAGAGTTGATTTCAAGTGTGGCATCACTACCAGTGAAGCAAGCCATCAAAATAAGCCCATGGCAGAGACTGCAAAAACATTAGGTCATTTCTGTTCTGTTCAAAAAGGTCAAAAAAGTTCAAAAGGCCTGAAAGATCACAGAAAACTACTGTGGTGGATGACCAGATTTCTTTCCAAATCCCTGGTTAGATCAAGAACACCCTCCAGAAGGTAGCTATATCTGTGACAAAGTCAACAATCAAGCCAATAGGTAAGGCTCAGATGAGAAGACCAGATTAGAGCTTACCAAAACCATCTTACAGAAAAGAAAGCCCGTAGCAGTTCTGGAACAGCATCTTATGATCAGATAAGACCAAGATGAACTCGTACAAGAATGACGAGAAAAGTATGGAGAATGGAAGGAACTGCTCATGATCCAAAGCATACCACTTTATATTATATGGTGGACGTGTATGGCTGCCAACAGAACTGGTTCCATTGTATGTATTGATGATACGACTGCTGAGAAAAGTGTCAGGATGAATCATGAAGTGTATAGGTATAGTGTATTATCTGCTCAGATTCAGCCAGATGCTTTAAAACTAATTGAACAATGCTACACAGTGCAGGTGAATCACATGAAGCATACTTCGAAAGCAACCCAAGACTTTTTCTTTTTAAAGGTAAGGAAGTGGAAAGATGTACAATGGCCAAGTCAATCAGCTTAGCTGAAAGAAGTTTCTCCATTTCACCTGCAAACAGAAAAAAATGAAGGCAAAATGCCTTAAAAACAAGAAAGAAATGAAGAGAGCTGCAGTAAAGAGCTGGCAGAGCACCACCAGTGAAGAATCACAGCGTCTGGTGTGGTTGACAGCTAAAAAAACAAAAAAACAACGACATGCAAAAATGTTATGGACCTGCCTATATATATTAAACATCCATCCATTCATTATCTATACCGCTTTATCCATTTGGGTCGCGGGGAACCTGGAGCCAATCCCAGCATCTTCGGGCGAGAGGCGGGGTACACCCTGGGCAGGTCGCCAGTCCACCACAGGGCCAACACAGACATACAGCCGCACACGCTCGCATTCACACCTATGGGCAATTTAGAGTAGACAGTTGACCTAATCTGCATGTCTTTGGACTGTGGAAGGAAACCGGAACACCCGGAGGAAACCACACATGCACGGAGAGAACATGCAAACTCCACACAGAAAGGCACCCTGTGTGATCCGGGGATCGAACCCAGGACCTTCTTGCTGTGAGTCGACAGTGCTAACCACCGCACCATCAAGCTTACTTACTGTTATATTGCTACAGATACTATACTTTACTATACATACACACTGACTACCTATATTAACCAAATGACCAGGATCGGTGTATGCAAGCCACCTTTATAGCAAGCTGAGACAGCGTCAAGCTCGTTCAGACCTGCCCTGGCATGCCCAGGATGTCAACTTCCACAGAACAGCTTCCAACCTGGCCTGATTCCATGCCTGGACATGCCCAGGCTGCACACACCGTTGTTGATAAGTCACTTACGGGAGCGAAAATGTTTGGATACAAATATAAGAAAAAATCATGACAAAACGATTTTCATGAAAAAACGACAAGATTTCTCTGAAACGGTATGTGATGGGTAAATTTTGATGTGATATTTGTGATCAGCTCCCAAAAATCTATAAGAAACACCCAACAGTGTTCAAGAAGCAAAACCTTTGTTGTGTAATTTGTGCATGGAAGGGTTAAAATTAGTTACAAAAGAACAGGTGTTCAGACTTTGAAACTTTTGTGCCCTATGGTATAAAATGGTTGTGGTAGTATAATGCTGATTATAATCATTATGCTGGGTATTATTATTGTGTAAACATATTCTGAATGGAAATTACATGTGGGCAGCGAGGTTGAGTGATGAAATGTCTGTGCAACAATGTTAGGTCAACAATGTGAGGTCAAAGCCCAGTGCTGTCAGAAAGCCACTGATGAGTACTCTTAACCCTGGACTGTTCACCTCTTGGCTTGGAATAGGTTCATCACACTGCACAGAAAAGAATAATGTGAAAGAAATTTTAGCAATTTTATCTGTTCTCTGATTAGGTATGTAAATTCCTGATCTTTATAAAAATTCTTTCACTTTGTTCTAGTAGACTGTCATAATTTATCCACATGCAGTCTCTATTGGTATTTCTCTCTGTTTACCTCAATTCAATACAGTTACAGTACAGTAAATTCGTACACTATCAAAAGATTTTTTTTTTTTTGTTTGGGATACACGATAAAAAAATACAATTTCAAATGTTATACATGTTGTGTAAATAAAATGGGACAATTCCAGTTTATTTCAATTTAATTCCAAGTTGTAACACTACAAAAGGTGGGGGGATGAATACTGCACTATTAGTCTTAGGTTAAGTAGATGTCCTGTGAATGAGCTGTTACTATAGAAACGATTATGTATTAGAGGAAGCAGATTAATATAAACTACCTAGCAATCACATAGAATATCAGAGAAACTGCTTAGCAGCATCCTAGCAACCATCTGGTACACCGTAACAGCAGCCTAGCAGCACCATAGCAATCATTTGGAATACCTTAGCACCCACCTTGGACACCACAGCAACTGCCCAGTAACACCCAAGCAACGACCTGGGATACCATAGCAACCATCTAGCAACACCTTAGCAACCATCTGGGATACCATAGCGACTCCTGAGCAACACCCAAGCAACCACCTGAAATACCATTACAACTATCTAGCACCACCCTAACAACCACCTGATTACCCCAGCAACTACCCAGCAACATCCTAACAACCAATTGCAGAAAATATGCATTTCCATTTATTACTGTTTAGCCCTTTGTTTTTGTTTTGTTTACCAGATTAATTTACTGGCTCCACCTGGTTCTCATCCATTACGTGTCCGGCTGTGACAAGCTTGGATTTTACAACCCTATCCCTGTAGACTCACTCCTAAATTACACTACAACAACCTTCATATCTCTGAAAATGGTATCTTTTGGAAAATTAGTATCTCCATATGTTACTTTGCTGCCTCCATTGTCACTGCTAACATGTTCCTAGCTTTCTCATACATGACAGCTATAAAACACTCAGAACATAGCACAGCTGCAGAACTAAACAAAACAACTATCTATTTCCATTTGCTAAGCAGCACGGTACGCTGTTGCGTAGGCATGTAATGATATATCATGCATCAATAAATCACGATACAAATTTATGAAGATTTGAGTTGATGAAGGTAAAAAATGAACCAGGATTATTCTCTTGGTTTTTACTAGCTGTAAATATGTTATTTAGACAGCAGAGGGCACAATAACAAGCAATAATAGAAATTTACATAATGAGCATGTTTTGGGATGCTGCTGCCAAACGAAATTTCATCGTAAATTCTTTTACAATGACAATAAAGTGTCTAGGGCAGCACAGTGATGCAGTGGTTAGCACTGCCATTTCACAACAAGAAGGTTCTGGGTTTGAACCTGCCAGCCATCTGGGGCCTTTTTGTGTGGCGTTTGCATGATCTCCCCATGCCTGCGTGGGTTTTCTATGGGTGCTCCAGTTTCCATCCAAAGACACGTAGATTTGATTTCTACCCAAAATTGTCCATAGATGTGATAGATTGGTGACCTGCCCAGGGTGTACCCCACCTCTGGTTCGGAGTCAGCTGAGATTGGCTCCAGCTTCCTCACGACTCTTAATGGATAAGCAGTATCAATAATGGATGGCAGGCGGCACGGTGGTGCAGTGGTTAGCACTGTCGCCTCACAGCAAGAAGCTCCTGGGTTCGATCCCTGGGTCACCCAGGGTCCCTTTCTGTGTGGAGTTCGCATGTTCTCCCCGTGCATGCGTGGGTTTCCTCCGGGTGCTCCGGTTTCCTCCCACAGTCCA
>JAQQZR010000023.1:31019791-31043550 GCA_030068235.1 Notoglanidium macrostoma
ACCGGAACACCCGGAGGAAAGCCACGCATGCACGGGGAGAACATGCAAACTCCACACAGAAAGGCACCCTGGGTGACCCGGCGATCAAACCCAGGACCTTCTTGTTGTGAGGCGACAGTGCTAACCACCTCACCACCGTGCCGCCCCATCACTGTATATGTCTGCTAGGCCACTATGAGTAAAAAGTACACAATATTCTGCTTCTCCCAGGTCCTCAGGCTACTGCTTTGTCCACCCCCGTGAGGCTCCCTGGCAGGAGCGAGACTATGAAAGTATTTAATTTTGGAAAAGACATTTATGTGAATGGAAAGTAATGAAAACTGAACTGGAAATGAAGGACTCTGGGCTGAGGATTGCTGAGAAGCTGGGTAGCTCATTTAAAAAAAAAATCTTGCTTCTTCAATGTCTGATTTTTCTCCCCCCCGTTCGGTCCTCCGAATCTGAACACACAGTCTGAACACACACATACACATTTATATACATTCCTCAGTGTGCAGCAGATTCACTCAATTTGTTTTCAATGTGCTTTTGTGTGTGGAACAGAAATGCAGGGAAATGCGCCAAGCTCATAAACAATAACAAAAACCAGCTGCTGGCCTGACATGCCCAGAGAAAATGTGTCTGTGTGTGTGTGTGTGTGTGTGTGTGTGTGTGTGTGTGTGTGCGTGTGCGTGTGCGCATTTGGTGTTGCCTTTACTTTGAGAGGTAAAGTAATATAGCCGTAGGTGATCCAGAAATCCTCTGTCATCACACGCTTTCTGTCCTTCTGCCCTGAGAAGGTCTTCGCTGAACTTTTCTCTCTCTCTCTCTCTCTCTCTCTGTCTTTCTCTTTCTCTCGCTGTCTCTCACTCAGGTTATATTTTCCATCCCCTTTCTTCCCCCTTACACAGAGGGGGAGAGGAATTCTCTGCGTGTTTGTTTTGGAAATACATTGCCCTGCAGGGACCGCAACGTGAAAGTGTGTGTGTGAGAGAGAAAGAGAGAGAGGTACACACACAGACACAGGAGCTGAGGTGGTTTGATGTCTCACAGGAAAAGAATGCCTTTCAGTGATGCTTTACCAAACCACTAAACCTGATGACCTTCCTAACGTTACTGACTGAGTTGTCACACTCACACACACACACACCCACGCGCTCTTTTGGTCATATAGGCACGTCAAACATCTCTCTTCACCCCATTCCCCTTCCCTCGGCTGCTGTTTTGCACACGCTAGCTTCGCTCTTACACTCAGTTGCATCATTACCGCTTTGCAGTTTTGGCTTATTTTCAGGCCAAGACATGTTGCTAAGGAACCAGCTCTGTCCTGACGACTGGAAAAACTAAGCTACATACTATCAAATCGCATACTCCCATACTGAACAGTACATCAAAGTGGGATGCCACTGAACTACATACTATCATACTACATGGCACATCCATTTTTCTTACTACGTATTAAATCAAAAAGTTAATTTTCCTGCAAACCACCAGGCTCACTCAACACTAACATATAGTATAAGAGTATGTCATACTACCATACTAAATCAATGTCAAAACAGTACTTCTTCATACTATCAATAAAGTGGGTGTTAAAAGAGTATGTCATTTCCTTGCAGAGTCCCACAGCAGACCTTAACTCAGTCTACACATCCTTAATAGTATGTTAAAGTAGCATGCCATCTCCTCAAACAGTATATACGATACTACTGGATAATACCTCATTGGATATTATGTCATCAAAATAATGGATTATCATACCACCAGACTATAGTATTTGACAGAAGAGTACACGACTGTACTACTATTTTTCCTCAAAGAAAATTAATACTACTCTACTAACAAGTGTCACAACGATGCACCTTCATACGGCCCTGCTCCATAGTATGACAAAACACTAGCGTATCAGAAGAGTATGCTTTTGCATACTACCATAGAAGTGTGCACTAAATGGTATGTCAACTAATACCATACTAAACACCATACTCATTAAAGATGTAGGAGTATGCTGCCTCACCTCGCACTACAATACGCATAGAAAATGTCACTATGGTACTCAATTTCCAATAGGTCTGTACTAAATAGTAAGTCAGCTCATTACATACTACCATACTAAACACTATACTCATTAAAGCAGTATATGTAAGAGTTTGCCCCCTCACCTCTCACTACAATATGCGTACAAAGCATGTCACGGTGATACTCCATTTCCAGTACTTCCATACTAAATAGTATATAAGGGCATCACATACTTCAGTACTAAGTATACTAATTAAGGGAGTATATTAAAGTGGTATATTAAGTTGAGTTCGCCACCACAGCACTCAATGCAATATGCGTACAAAGTATGTCACAGTGATACTCCATTTTTCAATACTATGCTCACTACATACTACCATACTAAACACCCACTCATTATAGGAGTATATTAAAGTGGTGTACTAGAAGTATGCCACCTCACTTCACACTACAATATGCGTATGAAGCATGTCGCAATGATACTCCATCTCCAATACTTCTGTACTAAATAGTATGTCAGGTCAACATATTCTGCTATACTAAGCACTATACTCATTAAAGGAGTATAATAAAGTGGAGTACTAAGAGTATGCCATCTCAGTATGCGTATAAAGGATGTCACAGTGATACTCCATCTCCAGTACATCTGTACTAATTAATTACTTTCAGCTCAGTATATACTAACATATTAAGTATACTCTTTAAAGAAGTATAATAAAGTGGTGTACTAAGAGTATGCCACCTCAACTTGCACTACAATATACATTCCAGAATGTCAAAATAGAAGGCTTTCATCATACCCCAATATGACAAATATGTTTTAGAGAGCATTTCATTGGATGAAGAAAAAACTAGTGCAGGATGACTTATCAAAAAAAAAAAAAAAAAAAAAAAAAAAAAAAAAAAAAAAAACAATTAGCTTGCTTTCTGAGAATATCTCCAAAACTTTTTTTTCGTTCAAGATGTACTAAGGTAGTAGTGACAGTAACACTAAAGGGTACTAAAAGAAGGTACTAAAAACATCAGTTTTGATTTCAGGGACACTTGAAGCACTATGTGATGTGGGACGTTAGCTTGTAGCCTTATTTATGCGCGCGCCGACGGTTACAATGTAAATCCGCTGAATCCGAATAGCGACCGTTACACCTGTAGCTTTCTCTCGCGTGACAGCAGAGGGACGCGTCATGTCACGCGCGCACACTGAACATACACATACATATGGAGTGTAGTAACAGCCTGTGTGTGTGTGCAGTTCTACAGCTAGCAGAGAGACGCTTTGGGATTTAGCCTCAATGTCACACAGCTGGCCAGATGTTTCTGTTCAGAATTTACGATATGACTAAAATGTTGCATGTGAGATTGTAGCCTACCTTTAAGGATATATATATTTTTTACCTTTGTGGATGGATTTAGTCGGTCAGGTCAATCCGTTTTTTTTTTCCCTCTAGAGGATTTGGGACACTTGATGATAATAATGATGATGATGATGATGATGATGATGATGATACGCCTTGATGATAATTCCTCCTGAAAGGAAAAAAACTCCAGAGATGAAAGAATAAATCGTCGAAGAGCAGAAAAGCGGCTGAGCTCCTCTTTTAATTTATTCTGTCTTGTCGGACACTTGTAGCCTTCTGGTGAACTTGTCTGATTTTTCTAATTTAAAGTCAAAATCAAGTTTCATAAAGAAAAAAACACTGGATTTTGCTTTGTTTTCTAGAATAACAGAGTAGCATCGCTCGTGCACGACGCCTGTCAAATGTGTGTTTGTGTGCGCGTCTCTCTCTCTCTCTCGCGTGCGGCTGCCGTCTGGCTCTCCTCCCTCCGCGTGCCCGTGTGCCTGCGCGCGCCCTGGACACGTGACCGCTAGGGCACGCACCAGACCACATCCACACATACACATCCACAACACGGGCTGAATCCTAAATGACCTCATGTTACACCATATAGGCTAGTGGTAGTGCACTCCGTAAGTCTCGGAAACCCCCCCCCCACAAAGTTGTTTTTATACCCTAAGTAGTGCGCTTAAATAGGTGATAGGGAGCTATTTGAGATTCAGCCAGCTCAAAGGCGCCGCCTCGCGCCCACGTGCGGCGCAACTCTCTCCCAATCACAACCGGCTCTGTGCCATCGTCTACTGCGCATACTAAATAGCGTACATAGGCTACTACTTATCAGCACTGTTTAGTGCAGTAGTGTAAGGTTTGGGACGTAGCCTCATAACACGCTTACATAAGTGGTTTTCCTATTTGCAGAGGAAACGTGTTTATGATTAACCGAAGTATTCTTTAAAGAAAAAAAAATGACGGTTGAAATTTAAATTGTCTCGCGCGAACGCGCTCCACCTGGCGGTTACAGTTCGAAACGCTTTCCAAAGAGAATGCGCGTGAAAGTTGCCGACCAATCAGAGCTGTTCTACGGTGGCATCAGGTGGGCAAATATGGTTATGGTTATGTATATTAAAGCAGGATCATGATTTAATACACAAGCAGACACGAGTAACTTGTGTCTTTTTAAACCATCTGAGTGTGAATATTATAATGGTAATATTGATAGTAACACTGATAGTAAAACTAGTAAGTCATGACCCTGATGCTCATACTCAAGATCTTTTCAACACACTTAGCATTGCTCCATAGTATACAGTTCAGGAAGAGTAATGATGTAAAATCACACTATCCGGTGTCACACGGTTCCATTTTGAGTCTGGTTCCTCTCATGTCATCTCAGGGAGTTTTTCCTCGGATATGTTGATCTATATCCTGATACATAACCTCTGTTATATTAATCTTTCATTCTTTCATAACGGCCCAGTCTCCCTATTAATTTTATATAATTAACGGTGTATTAAATGAGATTTGTCAAAAACATTTTGCGATTAGGTCATAAAATAGGTTGAATTTCATGAAATTCTAATTTTATTTCATTTAAATAGAGGTGGAGGGAAGTTAAAGCGTCTAAATAATGAGTGACAGGAGGCCCATATAAACACAAACAAGCATTCTGGACCGTTTCCCAAACAGCCTCATAATACACTTATGCTGAGGCCAAGGCTGAAACCATTACATAAAGTCATGTTCTACATATTTTCCAGGTTATTTGTAGAAGATTTTCTTCTAATCGACTATTGCACCTCTAAATATTTTGGTTTACAAGATAGCCTACGTTAATCTGTTGACTTCAGTCTTCAAAAATAGGAAATTTCACCATATCCTAGAGCTTCGTATCATATTTAATAAAAAAAGACACAGTGATTTGAGTTTGCATGAATATGCTGTGTATTTAGTCTGCTTATTTGTTAGTGTTAAAATTGAGGACTCATCTATTTCTTACAGAACATTTTCTTTATTTGCTGGTACGGTGAGTTCACGGTGAATCACTTTCGTGTTAAAGAACAATGGATTCAAAATCTTACCATTAATAAATAGTCAATTTTATCCACTTAATTTAAATGTTAGAACTTCATGATAAAAACGATAAAACGGCATCAAATATTGCAAGAGAGTGAGTGTTTCTTGTTCAGATTTGACCCAAGTGTGTGTGTTCTGCTCAATTATCATTTCTGGTTGAGTTCATGAATCACTGTCCCTCTATCAGAAATCCATGTGGACCAGATGAAACGAGTAAGTGTTACTCTTCTGATGTAATAGCGCTGTTGAATTCTCAAATCTGATCTGATTGGTCAGAAAGTGTTCAATTTTGTCGATTTTTCTGTCATTTTCTATGACTTTCCAATATAATTGTCCCTCAGGGCCAAGAACAACCTAGATCCAGAACCCTGGTCTGTTAGTGGGATTTGCTTCCTGTGTCAGATTTCCTCTGTGATATCTCTATCCCTCTTTCACCTTTCTGTTGGCTCCTCGATTGGCCCAAGCAGCTGCTGTCAATCACAGCAGCTGTCATATTTGTGCCCCACCTCCCTGTTCCCTAAATGCCCCCTGCCCTTCTGAGGGAGTATATATAGCTTGCAGGAGAGGCTTGTCACCCCCGGCAGTCGAAAATGAAGCTTGCACTGTCCTGCCTGCTCGCCCTGCTGGCCCTCACCACCGCAGGTAAGAACATGTTCTCTCTATTTCTCTCTCTACTTGCTTATATGGCACATAATTTGCTTTGTAACCGCCAGTACGTTTTCCATCACGAGAAAGTCTTCAGGACAGAGGAGTTTAAACTTTGCGGTTTCTCGTTAACATGACAAGCATGATTCTGAGAGACTTGTGAGGGACTGACTGTAACGTACATATAAATGATAAAATACCCAATGTGTCGTTCTTTAAACAATTGAAAATTGTAATCTTGAACAAATTGTTGTAATAAAAGAGGATTAAAACACTTGAGGAAGCGCTGTTATTGGAAAATAATTATTCCAAATGCTCAACAGATTATGTGTTCAAATTGTGCATTTTGTGTTTCAAATTATGTTCAAAACAGATGCACAAGTTATGTGCACTGCTTACGTCACCCAGTTTTGTTTTGTTTTGTTAAATACTGTACAACAAGGATGCAACCAACTTCAACAGCCCAATCAGTAGCTCCAAACATATTTAGAAAGAATTACCAACCATAAAACAATTAATCTGTTCTTGACAGGGCAAAGGACACCAACTGATCAGAAATTTAGGAATAAAAAAGTTTTCGAAGCATCCACTTGTAATTATAAATTGAAGAACCGTTCATGTGTGACCCTCCACGTAACACATAACCACATAACACATGAGTTATGTGTAACAAACTCATATTTATGATCATTCTAATGAAGGTTCGTGAATGTATTATAAGCTGTTTGACAAAATATTTTGCATAGAAACTGCATGTCATGTTGAATCTTGTCTTTTTTCGGGTTCAACCGCAGCTTGTTTGGGAGCGCTGTGTTGAGTGCAGGTGAATGTCAGACGGCTCATGTTCAGCTGAACTTTCCCTCTTACCTGCCAGTTTACACACAAGTAGATTTGCATTAGCACCATGCTTTTGTATTTTATATACTAAATACACTAATTTCATTTCCTCTATACCTTTGCATTCACTTTGTTTTTTTCAGTTAACTGGCAGACTTAAGTTCAGGTTCAAGTCAAGTTCAAGAGGCTTTTATTGTCATTTCAACCATATACATGTGGTACAGTGTATAGTGAAAGGAGACAACATTTCTCCAGGACCAAGGTGCTACATATAAGACAACACAGAAGTACAAAAGGTGCACGTGTGCTACAGAAGACAACATAAAGTGCATGTGTGCGAACATGGCAAAAACAACATAAAGTGCAAAGTGTGCAAATGTGCAAACATTGTAAACAGTGCAGACATAATGAGACAAATGTAATGTGCAAAATGGTAGAGTTGCAAAATGTGCAGAATTGTAGAGGTAGTTGAGTAAATTTGTGTGTGTGTGTGTGTTTGTGTGTGTGTGTGTTTGTGAGTCCAGTCCCTGAGGGTTCATGAGTCTGATTGCTCACTTGGAGATATCTTGTGTAAGATATTCAGCCAGCCATTTCCAGTTATTTTAGCTTGTTTTCATCTCGGTAGCTAACAACGCTGTACATCATTTCATTAATTGTGAAAAGAAATCCCTGTAAGTAATTGTTAGCTTACAGATGCTAATGTTGGCTAGTTATTTGAGGTGTCCATAAAACTAAATACAGATGAAGATTTCCATATGGTTTCTGTTCTGTGATACAACAGTTAGCCTGGTTAGCTTGCTAGGCAGTAAAGTTGTTAGTTGGCTAAGTTAAAACTGCACCATCTGTGATAGCTAACTAGCTATGGGACTGTCTTTTCACACACAAAATAGTAGTATGTATAAGTAATAACTTATATCAACATTTTGTGTATAAAATGGGTGTACGTTTTAATATCCATATGCTAATTTAGCATTAGGCTACAGCATTTTAAATCTAGCAGGCATGATAGGAACCTAAGTATGCAACACATACACATGAGTGTCAGCTGCTATGAACTGTAACACAAGCTGATAGAAAGTGTGAACACACACACACACACACACACACACACACACACACACACACACACACACACACACGCACCAGAACATGCAAAAAAAGTTTGTCATTATCTAAAAAAGCAAAAACCAGTCCCAGGTCAACTTTATAAAAATTCCAGTGAGCTGGTAAGTTTGTAATTATGGGAAGCTCATGGATACCAGTTCAGCATTGTGCATTCTGCATTCTTAAATCATCACACACTTATCTGAAAAGACTAAATAATACCATTGGAACATAAACCGTTTCAGAATAGCAAAATAAATCTGTATTTATTAATATTAGAAAAGTTAATAAAGCAATCTGGAGCTTGTTATAACTTGAATCTTCTAACATACAGGACTGGCTTCAAATGTAAACATAAATAGTTTTTTATCATGTTATTTCGTGTATTAAATATAATTTCTAGTAAATTGAGCCACAGTTTGAAATATTTAGTTTTCATCTCAGCAGCTACCCACACTGCCATTGTGTTGTTTTTAGCAAGTACATTGATTTGTAGGAGAAAAAAACACTAAACTATAGCTGGGAGTGTCGATGTGCGGTGTCCAAGCACCCTTCACAAATAGCGCCACCAGTGGCCAGTTCATGGCAAGTTATACAGAACAACAAAGAGACCGTATATAAACATACTTTTCAAATTTCACAACAGTGAATCCTGTGAAATGCTTGCTTGAATGCTGATTGGCTAATGGTGGCCATTTTTTAACATAACCTAGTCAGCATTAGAAAACCTCTTACAGATTATCACAACACCAAATTTCAGCTGGATCGGACTTACACTTCCTGAGAAACAGGTAATTTAACTTAATTCCACTCCCTTTGGGGGGTTATATAGTCTCTACATTAGTCAGTTAATAGTGTTAACTGAAACTGTAATTGTCTACATGTGGCATAAGGGGAGGAAATCCCAATAATCAGCAATATTAAAGTTAGATTTAGAATGACTAAAGTCATTCCAAAATGTTACCATTCTCATCCTCAAACTGCACGTTTGACCCACTTATGACCTCTGACCCCTCAGGATGTGAATGTTTTAGCAAGGTTAATCTTTGGTAGCATGTGGCAGAAAAGCTTTTGGAGAGAAATGATGACGTAGCATGGCCGTCCCTTAAACATTCACACACACGTGACAGACATTTTCTATCTCTCGAACCAACCTCCCCCTTGACACACACACCGTCTACCGTCTGTGCAGCTGCCATCACTTCGGCACTGTTTATTTCCGTCCCGTCGACCTTGTAGGGACATTCTTTACAGGAACAGTAGAGCTAGAGCTGTTACAGTAGCGGCCTGTTTTAGCGCTCGGGGTTTTCCCAATACACACGTTACTGATTCTTACTTTTCCAAGATTTGGTCCAGAATTTGAATGGCAGGCGTTCTCAGTCTTTTTGACCAATGACACCATTTTAAGGGCTTAAATTTCTCTCAAGCTCCATAAAGCATATTTTTTTTATCAAAAGGATTGCAGCCTCTGCTTCGAAGCATGAGGTGTTACTTTTTCTTCTTTCTGTAAATACTATAAACATACCATACCACATTACCACCATATATGATTACATGGCGATGGAATGGTGACGTGCTGTTTCGATGGTGAGCATTTACTAAAATTTACTGTTTCTAGCTACAAACCATAATCGCGTTCTATAAAAAAATTTCTTCTTGAAGCATTTTTATTCTGTTCATTGAAAAGGTTAGCAAAAGATTATATTCAATCAAATTGTTCATAAAAACGTGTCACAATGAGATAAAACTGAGTGTTAAAGTGGTACTAGTGTCCACTATACACCAAAGAAGACGACCACCGCCTCCATTTTAATCCCACACTTACCTTCCAAAACTTTTTCAAAATGTAAGAAAAGACATGCAGTAATTTTGTTCAGTGCACGATGACTCTGTTGTCTGATTGCGTACATTTAAAAAGTTGTTCCACTGGAATTTTAACCTAGAATAATACAATAATAAATGGTTATAGCTGCCAGTTAGCATCATGTAGGCATAACTAATAACGCACAACCATACTGATGTGGTTTCTGACACTGTATGACACATAAAAATAGACAAAATTGGTGTCAAAGAGTTAAAAGCAAGCAAGTCTTTTGAAGCAAGTTTGAGGATTTATCTATATTCCATTACATTAGCTACATTAGCCTTATAGCTACTATACAAAGAGAAAGAGGCAAAGCTAATGGAAAACAATGTCTTGGTTGCGGCAAGGGAGGCATTGTGGGGTTTGTTTTGACTACTAAATCACTGCCTGTTTAATATTTTGACTGGCTTGAGTTACCTACATCAACTTAAGACATAAACAGAGACATATTTTGTCTCTAAACATAAACTGCGTACACACATTCAGCTACAGCACTAGCTACTAAACCACTCTATAAAGAAAAGCTACACCACTATAGAAATTATAGTGTATGTTGTTATATATCTATGCTTTTTTCTCATTGACTGGTAGCATCTCGCTCTGACTAAAACAAAACAAAAATAACAACCCTCGTTAATATTTCTCAACTGTAAATACAACAAGCTAAATGTTAGGTGAAAAAACAGGATGCTATCAGTGGATATAGTCTTTCAGGAGTTTATAAATTGATTCATGAAAACGAGCTGAAATGTTGTAAATATAAAACTAATACATGCAAAATTTCAATTTACTTCATATCTAGCTACTCGTCACCCGTGCAAAAGATGCTTAATGTTGTGTTATGGTGAGTAGTGAATGAATTCATCCACAAAGAATCGAGATCCTTTATTCCGCTTGGAATCTTTTGATAGTGAGTTGGCAGCCATTTTGGACATATCTTCAAAATTTAGTCTTGGAAAAGATGAGGTTAAAAAACTACTCATTTTCAGAAACGGTGATAATAACACCTGTGTTTCCATGAGACGTATTTTTATGTATTTATGCATTTGCTTAATGTTTCTTAATGTTATCCTGAGGAGCTCCGCCTAAAAGAACTGAATGAGAATTTAATACTAAAATGATACACAGACTGCAATGTGACAGAACCCTTCCAGCTACGCACATCCTCACATCCTCTCTAAAGTCAGCCTAAACCTTTGGGTATTATGGAAGTGTCCTCCATAAATCTTTCTCAGAGGACTCCCTCATTCCCTAACCACATTAACTGTAATTTAATTTTTCATCATGGCTGCCTCTAGTGATTCGTTGAAGGTTAACCTGCGCTACTTCACATTTCCTACAGGGAGTAGAGTCCCAAAAGCTTCCACACTTCAGCAGCGAATAATTAATACAAAGGCAGAAGTAATATTATCACATATCGTGGCTAACACTTGTTAGCTAATGTGGCTTCTGGTTTTAACCACATAATATAATAATTAACCTAAGTTTAGTTAGCATTGAATGAAGCATGGTGAATGATTTTATTCACACAACATAGTTAGCCTAAAACATTATGAGTGAGCTAGCTATTTAGCTAGTTAGCTTGGCTTTGTAATTTAAATAGAACTGTTTGCTAAGTTGCATTCAAATTGAGATTGGAATATGTGCATTTTTAAGCCACTCTTTGGCCAGCTTTGACAATTTTATCTGTGATACAGAAGGTTAAAACATTGTGTACATTAATGATGTGTACATAATTATTGATAATTAGCCATTTATAGAAATTATCTAGTTCAAAATCAGAGTTAATGTTAGCTGGTTATGTAGAGTTTTCCTCTAATATAGTATTTTCTTTCATATAGATATGTATATAAATGTAAATATAAAATATAAATATAGTATTTAATATAGTATTAGTGATGTAGCATTACAACAGTATTTTTTCAATTACTGATATTTTATAAATAACTGTAAATAGTTTTCCATAATTACTACAAATGCAAAAAGTGGGTGGGCAAAACGAATGGCTAAAACATATAAACCATCAAACATCATCTACACTAATTTATGTGTGTGTGTGTGTGTGTGTGTGTGTGTGTGTGTGTGTGTGTGTGTGTGTGTGTGTCTTTCAGTACAAATCTATTGTGTTAGTTATGCAAACAGAGTAATTCTCATGTACTGTAAGTATTAACAGTGATCTGGTCCTATGACATTTTTAAAACTGTGTATGTCAGAAAGAGAATGTGTGCGTGTATCTGAGGGCGTGCACAAAATTATTTCCATCTACGACAGTTTGACGTAATTCAGCAGGGACGTCAAAGTCAAGCTGTGAGCTTTTTTACAAGTGAGTTCAGGGATCTGATGCCCTCTGCTGGAAAAAAAACCCCAAAAAACCTCTTGTGTAGCATTAACAACATTAGCATAGTTTTGCTATTTCTGTCTTGGGTGCTGTCGAAACAGCCAGTCGATTCTAATGTTGTTTTTTTCCCCTGTACATACCTCAATCAGACTTTAATAACTTATCAGCCAAGATATGTTTAGTGTATGACGCTCGCTTCTACAGTTTCGCACAGGAGATACGAGGCTAATGCTGCTCAAAAGTACAGGAAGCTTGATTGCTAATAGTTAAACATGTGGTGTTAGCTACTTGAGCTGTTTGAGTGTAAAATTTGAATAATAACTTGTTATAGATATACTATAAAACCCTAAAAGTATCATTCACGTTAAAAAATAATGATAATAACAGGCTGTTATCAATATTTTACATCACATACACTACATGCCCTAGCTAAGCTAGGTAACTAATTAGTTTCAAGGAGGCTAGATATTAGTAATTTTGTACACTTTGCTAAATGCTAAGCAACTTTTTGACATACAGTAACAACTAAAAAACATTTTCTAATCACAGTTTGAATCAATCAGCTTTGGATTACACCTTGATTCAACTGAATTTGTTCTGAGGGAGAGGTTGGGTATGAATTTAATTGTGTGGGAAGGAAAGCAGTTAGCTGTTAGCATTCTCCTCCATGTTGCTGTGCACACTTAAAATATGTTCTGTGGTAAATTATATATAGTCTACGCTAGATCCCAATCATGTTTTTTAACTAAACTGTTTTGCTAACTAGCATCTTTCTGCTCTCTCTGTGTTGCGAATTTAAAGAATCTTGCTTCCTGTCATCATCTGATAGGCTCAAGAAAAATGTTTTTGGTTATTCAGGTTCTCTCTGTAATGTTCTGGTGTTTAGCTACACAATGAGGTTTTGTTTATGCTTATAGATGACAGTAAGTCATAAAATAAAGATTACTGTGAGCTTGCTTGTTATCTGCCTTAGCCTTGTAGCTCCAGTGAAAAACAATTGTATTGATTGATTGATGCAGGTTGAAAACAATTTTTTTAGGTAGAAAAGAAATCTGAGTAAATGCTTCCGAGTGACAGACAGACTGAGACACTGTTAGCACCCTGAATGCTAAAGCCATTGTGGACCAGGTAGCATGCTCTACGCTAATTGTTCTCTATGTTTTTTGCAGGGAAACTATTAAAGCATTAATGTAACTATTTAAGTCTGTAAGAATCGCATTGTTGCAAGTGTGTGTGTAATGATGGGGGATAAACCTTGCTCTAGTTACTGCCCCACACAAACACACAAACAGCACCCACTGTCCTCTTGCTGCTATTTCCGGAGCTGATTCACACTAAGGGCAATTTGGTGCCTATGACAGAGCTCGTCATTAGAGCTGAATCACCGAGGCAGGCCGGCACCTCGTGTACGCATTCAACATCAAAGCTGCTCTGCCAATAAAGGGAGCGCTGCTTTTGTTTTGCAGGGCCACGGCTGTGATTGGAAGCAAAATTAAAGTGACTCAGAGCCTGCCTCCGTTCGTTGCCTTTGATCTTGCAGCATTTCAGAAGAAGAAATGAATGAAGATATTCTACCATTGAAAATATTGGGTCGACCTAATTTTTTAGGTCAAAAATGGGATATTTCGGTGTAAAGACAAGCTGGTGAACCCACCCGGCGAGAAAATGGCAACATACCAAATGGTTTAACACTAATAACCTTGGAAGTCTGTTTCTTCAATGGGTTCTGATATTTATTACTGTTAGAGAAAATAATCAATGACATGAAGTGGACTTACCTATAAAACCCTGAAGTTAATTATTTTTCCAATAACTGCGCTTCCTGAAGTATGTTATTCATCTTATACCACAGCTATACCATTTGTCAATGATTACAATGTATGTATCTTTTAAAGGACATTTTAATAACATCTGTTTATAGCTATGTTTAATATTATGACACGTCCGTGAAACAAATTAGTTCTTATCACTTATCACTGTAAACAGTCATTATAACATTCAATGTAAACAGCCATTCCCTCATTAGTGTCTAAAAATCAATTCAAAAATACAGTTTGTCACTCTACTGAGGAGAAACCGCAAAATGTATGACTCTGTCCTGAAAACTTTAAGTTACAGCTACAGCTTACATCAGTGTCTGACAGAAAACTTTATCATATAAATGATTACACATCTTTAAAGTCCATTTATGTGCATCAATTATCCATCATACAATTCCCTGAAAAACTAGAAAATTTGGCAATCAAAATCGAGACTTAAACTAGACTGTGTTTCAGCATCAAACTTTGATTTGGCTGTGAAGTTACTCTCGTGGAGTTGAGAATCAGACTGTCACTATGCAGCAGCGTCCTTTTATAACACTGGGGTGAAACTCTAGCTGGTCACACAAGAGAGATCAAGGTCTGTGATCCCGGCATAGCTTTAACGCACACGTACTGCTTCATTCCCTGCTGTCTGTCAGAGAGGCTTGGGGTCAGTGCACAGTTCCCTGCAGAGCTGCTGTATGTCATGGCATTTAGGAACTGCACCATATCATGTTTGTCAGTGTACTGTAAAGCAGTGAGTGAAGACTAGCACTTTAAAATGTTTAACAATGTAGCTGCTGGATCTATCTTCAGTGAACTTTAGAAAGTAGTGCAATTTGACCTTTGACCAATGACCAATATCTGGTGCTTTAATTACCCATGTTAATTTGACCCTTTTGGCAGATCATGTATTGTAATCCTGATACTGTAATCCCAAAAGGCATGTTGTCCCAGACCCATGGAATCATTTCGTACACTCTTTTCCATACCATGAGGAAAATCACATTCTGGCCTGCAGACAAGCCATCTATTTTGATCTGAGTCAGATACAAATACGTCATTGACACAGATGCCAGTAATCAGGTGATGTGTCCTGCTCAAGGGATTTGACATTGGCGCCTTTACACTCCTCATATCTCTTTCCGCTAGTGTGAACACGCAGACATTTACAAATCAGAGAACTATATTTAATATCATCTGCAGTGATCGTTGAACAAAAGCAAATTCACTTTTGATATCACACATTCATCATGACTGTAGCTGAGGAAAATTTCTTGAACCTCTTTGAACAGGCATTAGCAGTACTAGCATAGCCGGAATTCCCACGGCTACTAGCAGCATGAAACCCTTCATGTTGGAGAAGCACATCACAGCACGCAGTGCACCGCCTTTCAACGTAAAGGCCGATAGTAATCACAGGCACAGGACAAATTAGCATATCTTCCAAACATTTGTGCAACATTTAGATTTAAGAGTTAACATATAGATTTAACATTAAACATTTAGATTTAACATATAACATTTAAATTTCACATTTAACATTTACACAGCAAGAATTAACACGAGGAAGTTCAACACTGTTTTTTTCAACGAATTTATCTCTAAATGTATGAAAATTGTGCTAAATGATAGAAAAATGACACTTAAAAACATTATAAAACATTATAAATGTGATATAACTCTTTTTACAAATGACGCCCCATATGTACTTGTATTAGTTTCTCTTCTCTAGAATCTACTTGAGGCACAGAATCATTAGCCTGCTGTTGTTGTTTTTTAGATTCAGTGCTTAATGTTGGCATTCACTCACTTCTTGAATCTAGATTTAGTGAGTACGATACATACTCAGTAGTCTCTTATCTCTAGGGTCAATTACTTGAGGTATCCAGTAATTATCTCTAGATTTTCAAGGTTCACCAGCTTCTTGACTCTATATTTACTGAGTGGGGTACAGATTCAGTAGTGTTCTGCTTTTTCCAGATATAGGTACTCAGTAGTCTTGTAGCTTTTCAAGTTTCATTGCCTTAAAAGTTCAATTGTTTTTCATAGATTTTACACAAGTGTTTTCCTGTCTGTAGACTTGGGTACAGATACATTAACCTCCTTCTTTTCTAGATTCGGTGAGTGAGGTGCCTGAAGATGAGACGCTGATGCGTCTGAAGCTGCAGCCAGAGGGTGAACTGTTCCCCTGCTGTGATGGCACAGAGGAGATCAGCCAGAGTTCCTCAAATGACACTCCTG
This sequence comes from Notoglanidium macrostoma, assembly GCA_030068235.1. Classification (NCBI taxonomy): domain Eukaryota; kingdom Metazoa; phylum Chordata; class Actinopteri; order Siluriformes; family Auchenoglanididae; genus Notoglanidium; species Notoglanidium macrostoma. The sequence continues at coordinate 31,036,034 of JAQQZR010000023.1, forward strand.
CACCTGAGCGAACAGTTTGCCAGCCCTGCAGCTCCGGTTCTCACTTGGTCTCCCCCACCAGAGAGGAGGAGGACGACAATGAAGAAGTGGTTTCGAGTGAAGTAGCTGAAGGGCTGGGTGAAGGGGAGTCAGAGCAGGATCATGAAAGCCAGGAGGAGGTGTTGGAGGATGAGGAGCAGGAGGAGCGGGTAAAGAATGAAGAACAGGAGGGAGCAGATGAAGAGGACATGGATGATTCAGAATCATCTGAAGAAGCCAAAACTGTGGAGCAGGACGACAATGACGGTGCAGAAGAAGTGACCAAGGAAGCAGAGGAACCTCAGGAACAGAAGGATGACAGGGTTGAAGAAGAAACCATCGAGAGTGACACCATCTCTGGAAAGTTAATGGCAGATGCTGCACCTGTAGATGAACCCGAAGCTCCAGTAGATAGTAACGTTTCAGTAGAAGACACAGTTCTGGCTGCTGAGGAACCAGACACTGCACAAACTAAGAAGGCAGAGAAAGTTGTAGAAAAATTTACTGATCTTCCTGCTGAGAAGGAAGTTATGAAGGAGTCTGTATCAGAAGAGCCAGTGCGCAAAAGCTCAGTGAAAGGTACACGATTTCAGTGCATTAATGATTATGCTCAAGCTATGGCCAAATTTCGTATTTTATGACCTAATGCATGTAGCTCCTTGTTTTTGTTTGGGTTTTTTTGGCAGATAGTCAATTTTTTGTAATAGATTTAGCTTTTGTGCTAAATGATACTACAGATTGCAAAGATATGCTGTACTGTTCAGTTTTCAAACTTTCTGTATTCTGCCATTTTTAATCTTTTGGCAGGTTTGAGCTATACTGGGAATAGAGTACATCCAGTAACTCTGTGTCTAAATTACATTGTGTTTATACCAGCTAGCTTTCCCCCCAACTACAAAGCTTTTTGAAGACATTTCTTTCTTTTCCTCATGGGCAAAAGTGGAACTAGCTAGGGTGGGAGACAAGAAATGGTAAAGTGTTTGCAGCCTGTGTATCACAGCAGTAATATGATGAAACGACTCCAAATAGTACTGTCCTAACTTTGCTGTATAGTCGTACCATAGAGTATGAAAGTGTTAACGATGCTATAAAAAGGAGAAGCCTTGTCCTTTCTGTTCTCCGTGCTCTCGAACCTGACACCACAGAGCTCAGGAATAACCCCACTACATAAATAGCTCTTCCAACCCAGTAGACCCTTTGGCAAGCTATAACAACGTGTTCCCAGGCCAGCTGCTGCTGGGGAACGGCTTAACATTCCTGCAGTCATGGTTTTAAAATGTGGACATGAGGAAATTAAATGAAATTGGACCTTTGGTTCTGATTGAAACGTATGGCAGGTTGGTATAAACCAAAACAGGGGTGTTGTTATAGGAAATCTATCAGTGGTGGGATTGAGAATTGACAGTTCAACAGCACTGTCATATTAACACTATTAATACATTGGAGATTTTACATGCTCAGTAAAGGTTGCTTAAGGTTGCAACAGAGTCACTGATGACATTGAGGTGATTTTCCTTTTTTTCTGGCACTAGGAAAGACGCCTCCAGGAGGTCCTAAGATGAGAGACCGGTCTCACATTGACAACACGCTACATCTGACTATGACTGACCCTGCTCAGCGCTTTCCAGGTTGGACACACACACACACTGCAAAACACACTCATGCGATTCAAGACACCTTTGTAGTTTATGCTGTCATATCCATCGCAGACATGATGACTTCTGCAGCATGAGCAGAGTTTTAATTATCTTAATGTCTTAATACCGAGGTGGCTATAAACGTGAATGTGCTCTGAGCTAATCTTCTTCTCACTGCTCTGCTTTTTTTCTTTTGTTTTCCTTATGATTCTGATATGATTGGAAAAGCTCACTGTGGCATTCTCAAAATTCAAGTACACAATCAGATGATTGATTTATCTCTTTGGGCTCTTCACCTCTGCTTTATTTCTCAGTCTTGCTGATTTTGCTTCTCCTTCTCTTGTTTTTGCTAGCCATCGTGAAGAAGCTGCAACACATTTACCACACAGCCATCAAGCCTTTGGAGGAGGCGTATAAGTACAAGGAGCTCAGACAGCACGAGGTCTCAGGTGACCATCTCTTGCCCCCCTTTTTTATATCAAAAGTTACCACTACAACAGTTCTACATGGTGAACACGGTGAATGTGAATGGTGAATTAAATAGTCAACTATCATGCACAGTTGTAGCAGTTGCCTATAAAAACCTGGTCTAATTTTTTAATGATTTATTATCTTTTTTGCTTTGACACGAAGATTTCACAGTTTCACAGGTCTCAGCAAAGTGGGAAAAGAGTTTTCAGTCTTGCTGATTCTTTTGATCTTAAATTCCTAGGGATTCAACACGATAAGGGTGTATTAAAACAAATACTTAAATGCAGTACTGGTTAATGGTACTGAGTTGACATAATAATGTAACGTCACTAAAACATGTGTTAGCTACTTCCAACCTGTGTATATAAAATGGAGGTTTGAGATGTCGCCCTCTTCTGGCTACTGTGAGTATCGAGTGATCATTGTCACTGTTATTATTGATATTCTCTGGGTTTTAGATGCTGAGATTGCCTCCAAACCCATGGTCCTGTTTCTTGGCCCCTGGAGCGTCGGCAAGTCCACCATGATCAACTACCTGCTCGATCTGCACAACAAACCACAAGAACTCTACACCGGTAACACCGGAAATAATAACATTGTTTTATTTCTCTAAAATCCACTGGCTTTTACAGTTGCTGATAAGAAAAGCCGAATGGAAACACCAGAAAAATAGTTTAAATATTGATGGTGACATTGGCACATTGGCACGCTAAAGGATGTATACCATAGATGGTGTTTATTTATTACCTAATTTTTCTCTCTTTCTGTGACTGTGACTGCCCCCCCCTTTCAGGTGCTGAGCCCACTACTTCCGAGTACATGGTAATAATGCACGGTGAGAAAGTGCGCAGCATTGAGGGCATCGTCATGGCGACTGACAACGCCCGCTCATTCTCAACACTGGAGAAGTTCGGTCAGGGTTTCCTGGAGAAGCTGGTGGGAATTGAAATGCCACACAAGTTGCTGGAGCGAGTCACGCTGGTGGATACGCCAGGGATCATCGAGAACCGCAAGCAGCAGGAGAGAGGTAGCGCAAACAGCTCTGTCCTAAAGACTTTCATGTGGAGGAAAACTTATTGAGCGCTGACACTGGACAGTCCTTCCATAAATATTAAATAAATGTCTCGTTACAGAAAACTTCACCATAACAACAATTATAACTGTGCCAAATATCGTTTATTATTAGCCACAGATTATGTGAAGAGTCCAGGTGCAGAGAATGTCCCTTTCAGAGATTATTTGGAGAGAAGTGGAACCTCTTTAGGAACTCTTTTTTTTTTTCCTACACGTGTAAATAAATTTGGAGTATTAAACCTTCACTATTCCACATCTCTTTTCCTGTTAACGGTCTTCCATTTTATTGTGGGTGTATTTCTAGGGAACATAAAGAAAATGAAGTATTATTGTTTTGTCTTGTAGGTTATCCCTATAACGAGGTGTGCCAGTGGTTCATCGATCGAGCAGACCTGATCTTCCTGGTATTCGACCCCACTAAGTTGGATGTGGGCCTGGAGCTGGAGACACTTTTCAGGCAAATGAAAGGGCGCGAGTCACAAATCCGCATCATCCTGAACAAAGCTGACAGCCTGGTGCCGCAGGAGCTGATGCGTGTGTATGGTGCTCTCTTCTGGAGCCTGGCACCACTGATCAACGTGACTGAACCGCCACGTGTCTATGTCGGCTCATTCAGGCCTCAGGACTACACACTCGATGCTGCCCAAAAACTCTTCATTCAAGAGGAGATCTCGCTCTTGGAGGACCTAAAGCAGGCCATCGAGAACCAGCTGGAGAACAAGATCGCCTTTCTGCGGCGCCACGCTATCCGTGTTCGTGTTCATGCTCTCCTGGTTGACCGTTATCTCCAAACATACCATGAGAAGCTCGGTTGGTTCGGTGACTCACACGAGGTGATGAAGGAAATTGTGGCTGAGCCTGACCGGTTCTACATCTACAAATCAGTGCTGGCCAAAACTAACGTGAGCAAGTTTGATCTGCCAGAGCAGGAGGTGTACCAGGACTTTTTCAACGTGAACGCATTGGGAGAATTCAAGCTGCTGCAGAAGCACTGTGGCTGGAGGGGTGGCTGCCTGCTGGAGAAAATCGAGAGCGCCATCACTCAGGAGCTGCCCTCACTGCTGGCCGGCCTCGGCAAAACCGAAGAGGCACCAAAGGTGGAGAAGCCCAAGGTAGAGGAGAAGCCCAAGGTAGAGGAGAAACCCAAGGTAGAGGAGAAGCCCAAAAACCCCTGGAGGAGGCAGTGAAGGAGGCAATGTGGGAGAGGACAGGGGGTGGAGGCAGGGGTTAATATTTTTGGGTTGCACAACAGCTTTCATCCATACTGGACTCAGGGCATCAAGCCAGTAAAAGTGTGAATACATGAATAAAGCATTAAATAAAGGCATTAATGAAGAAATTGAAATTGAATGAATGACAGAATGAATGATCATTGGGTGTATGGATGGACAGATGGATGAGTGGATGAATGAATGATCACTGGGTGTATTAATGACTAAATGGATATTGGTTAAAAAATGAACAGGGACCTTGGGTAGTAAAAGGCCACAAACAATCAAATCAAAATTGAAAACAATCAATAGACTTTATTTTAAGATATTACTGGACAGAAATGTATGGAAAAATAATCTTCAAGATACATATATACAAGAAGTTTTGAACACTCTTGGTCTTTTGTTTTCTTTTCAGTTTTACATCTTATTTCTCACTTTCCATTGACACATCAGGATTTTCTAATCTTACTCTGTTTTGCTGTTGTTTTTTTTAATGGTCAGCCAAAGCACATCTCTTCACAATACATTTGCCTACTGAATATTTTCGAGTGATTAATTTTGATGAATGTTTTTAGCTCTGCATGTAAAATGTACCTTCTAATTAAAGCTTCCCTCTTCTACACCATCTTTATTTTGCTCTACACATTTATGGTGTGTGGATGAATGGGTGTCATTCTGACCTGACATTTTGCTGGACTGAACTAAGCAGTAAGTGACAAGTCTGAGCTGTTCTCTACAACTGAAACTATTTCTTTGCAATAATTCACATTCAAGTGATACTATGGCATGAAGTATACACTAGGGGGAGCCATGTAGCACCAAAAGTTGTTGGTGTAATTAGGAAATAATAAAGCACTCCTAGAAAAGACATATTTTTGTTTCCTGCACCCACACACTGTCCTTGGGAGGAGCCTTCCAGTGGCATAAATATTAATGCAGATAATTAATGCTTTGCTGTATCTAAACCTAACCCTAACCAAAAAAAGCTAGTCCTTGTGGAGACCAGCAAAATGTCACCACAAGATTAAAGTTGTCAGATATTCCTATCCTTTAGGGGGCATTTGGTCACTGACACACACTTTCCGGCAACTTTATTAAGAACACCAAGCTAATACTGGGTAGGAATCCTTGATTTCTTAATGGATTTCTTGATTTCTCCAGTTCTTAATGGCACGGATTCTCCAAGGCTTGGAAATATTTCTTTGAGGTCCATGTTGGAGGTCCATGTGATTGCATCACATAAATGCTTCAGATTTGCCAGCTGTATGTTCATGCTGCGAAGCTCAGGTTCTACCACATCCTAAATTTGCTCCAACGGATTCAGATCTCTGAATGAGGACGCCACTGAAGAGCACTGAACTCACTGTCGTTTTCATGGATCCATTTTTATCCTGAGTGTAACCACTACAAGGTGGGTAAATTTGTTGCTAAAAAGGAATGCATGTGGTCCGCAACTATACTCAGAGAATCTGTGGAATTCAAACAATGCTGTCTACCAAGAACCCATTCCTCACATCATTACACCACCACCAGCCTGAATATGGTTGACGAAAGGCAGGTTTGGACCATGGATTCATCCACTTAGTGCCAAATTCTGACCCTGCTGTCAGCATGTCGCAGCAGTAATTAAAGTTCTTCAAACCAGGTAACATATTTTCAGTCTTTATCTGCCCAGTTTTGAGCCTTTGCTCACAATAGCTTTAGATTCCTGTTATTGACTGATAGGAGTGGATCCTGATGTGGTCTTCTGCTGTTGTATCCCATCCTCCTCAAGGTTTGATGTGCATTCTGAGATGCTTTTCCGCTCATCAAGGATAAAAAGAGTAGTTACTTGAATTACCATTGCCTTACTGGCAGCTTGAACCAGTCTGAACATTCTCTTCTGACCTCTCTCATCAACAAGGCACTTCTTCCCCCAAAATGTTGCTCACTAGATGTTTTGTTTTTTGTTTTTCACACAATTCTGTGTAACCCCCAGAAACTATCGTGCATGAAAATCTCAGGATTTCAGCGATTTTTTACATTTTCAACCAAGCCAGTCTGGCCACAGGTCAAAGTCACATTCTGATGTTTAATGTGAACATTAACGGAAGCTCTTGATCTGTATCTGTATGATTGTATTTGCTGCTCCCACACGATTGGCTGATTGAATAATTGCACAAATGAGCAGATATTGAAAGTTGGTGTATAAAAGAATAGCTGGCATGTGTGGGAATCATTTTGAACTTGGAAGCATTTGGCTTTATTTATATAGGAAATATGATAACTTGGTTTCATTTTTGTATTTATTTATTCATTCAAATTAGTACGTCTGTGATAACAGCATAAAAACAGCATGGCAATGCAAAACAAAATAAGACAAGATCTAATGTCCTGCCTAATTAACTACATTTAAGATAAATTAAGATATTTTTTATTAGATTTTTTCTCAAAACTCATTTTCGGTTGTGAAACTAGACACATTGCTCCCTCACAGCTCTGGAGTTTTGTTTGACCTCAAGAATCTTGGCTTATTTTCCTCCTGGGTCTTCTTGGGTTTCCTCTGGGTTCTTTGGTTTCCTCACATCTCTCAAAAACACACCAGACTGTGGATTCCCTGCTCTCAACTGTAGATGTGAATGTGCATATAGGATACTCTATCATGGACTGGTGTGTCACCGTCTCATAACCTGGGAGAGGCCCCAGATCCACCTAACCCAGGACCAGGATAATGCGATGATGAAAAAAAAAGTGGCCTTTAGGGAAGAACTACTTTTGGAACCTTTTGGTTCATGGGTTTCTAATCACTCCTACGATGGGGACATCAGCATTTCTCTGCTTGCGGCCATTTGAAGTCTGACGTGACGTGACTTAACGTGACGTGACGTAGCATGACGCGAGCGCCCCCTCGAGGAGAATTATTGTAAGATTCCCCTGCTTGCTTTAATATTTAGCCTACAATGAGTCAGAAAGTGATTCTTTTGGTGCTTTCTTTTAATTAGTTACAATAAAATAACAACAACAACAACAACAACAACAACAACAATAATAATAATAATAATAATAATAATAATAATAATAATAAGTCACAACTATAGCCTGGTGCGAGTTGTGGGTGTGACCG
>JAQQZR010000023.1:31047904-31058498 GCA_030068235.1 Notoglanidium macrostoma
ATGAGTCAGAAAGTGATTCTTTTGGTGCTTTCTTTTAATTAGTTACAATAAAATAACAACAACAACAACAACAACAATAATAATAATAATAATAATAATAATAATAATAATAAGTCACAACTATAGCCTGGTGCGAGTTGTGGGTGTGACCGGAGAACAATTAGTTCAATCTGGCAACCCAGCTCGCTCGCTCTCTCTCTCGCTCTCTCACTCACTCACACGTTAGTATTGTAGCTAACTTTCGCACCATGTCCGGCTAAGAAAAGGCGATTATTTCCTTTTCCCTCGCGTCCAGACTAAAATGGCGGACACCAAGAACCACGTAGCACTCTCTTCTACCGGAGTAAAGGGACACCAACCCGAGAAAACACCCCAAACGCGGACACCGTGTAGACTCCTTCAGCAGGGAGGAAGAAACCCCTGAGCGAGCGGAAGAGGAGCCCCTTTGGGGTTGCCGGATCGGGTTTAATCCCCGAGTTATGCGAGCTAATTTTAACGTCAACGCCAAATTACTACACAGGACAAGCGGATCTCATTTTGACAAGCTGCATTTGTAAGCTTCTTTCGGTTGAATTGTTTCAGATCTGGCAACCCTCCTGAAGACGCAGTAGCAGCTCTGTGTTGTCTGGCATTCATGAGCATGCCAACGAAAAAAAAACCGGACTTGCCCAGCAGCAGCAGATGAGGGATTGCAAACAGAGCCTAGCCTTATATGCATAACTAGATCACGTCTTAATGGCATTCTGCAAAGGACAGAACACGGTTATGAAGAAGGAGATTGATTTGACATTTGTTTTTTTTTTCTTTTTGGTTCTCCGTTGAAGTGAAACTACGGGCCTGAGAAAAACTTTCCATCCTAGTCTGGAAACATTATTGAACATGGCTTTGACGTCTCGCTCCGTCATATTTTTTTTCTTCACTCAAAAAAAGTGAAAGGAGCTTAAATTGGAGCAAGTCTCATTAAACGAGAAGAGCAGAGGGCGGAAAGACAAAGCTGTTGGATAGTTTGGCGTGTAAAAATAAGTTTGTCAGTGTGTTTGGGTCGGTGTCATGTAGGCTAACGCGCTTCAGTTTACCTCAGTGTTATTTTGGTATTTTTGTCGCGTGCCAGATGTGCGCGAGACCGCGATTAGCCTCCATGCTAAAACGGACTGTCGTCCCCCCCCCCTCTTTAATCCGTCGTCTGCTTTTTTAACACGCCAGTTTTATTTATTATTTTACCATTTTCTCACTGTTAACACAGTTTGAATGGAGTCTGAGGATTCCTGTTCGAGCTGAACCCGGTTTTTTTGGAGAAAGCTGGAATATTAACGGCTGATATCCGGAGTGGGAGTTCAGGAAAGGACGCGGCTCCTCGGTGGGAAACAGGCCCCTCTGCCTTCAGCCCCGACAGAAATGGCTAAAACAGGCTCTGCCTTGGATACGAGGGAAACAAGCGAGCAGAAATGCCTCCATGTTCAGCTTGTGCTTGGCTTTTTACAGGGCTGTCCTGTTTAAAACCCCGCTGTCACCACGGAGACCTGATCTGTAATTAAGTTTGGTTAAAATTCATTTTTAAAATAATCTCAAAAAGGGAAAGAGACATTATTACGTTTCTGACTGGATATTTTCCAAGGCTATTTTTTTCGGAAATGCAACAATCTGCAAGTATTTACATCCAAACTGATGTTAAACGCTAAATATGAACAAGCACACTTATTTTACGGCGTTTCACACGGAAACTGGAACGTGAAATTCCGACAGGATTTCATAAACCGCCGGATTAAAAGAAAAAACAAATAAAAAAAGAAAGGTTATTTTTTTTTTTATATTATTTTTGAGTGGTATGGTTAAACACAGGGACAATGTGTTTTGATGTGAAGGCCGGAGCGGATTCACGGCGCTCGAGCTTGGCGGAGGAAAAGTGCACGCGAAGTGCCTCAGCGCCACCGAGCCTGATGGGATCCGAGTGCTGACGTCATCCACGCCTGGATAATGGACTGCTCAAGAGTCTGAGACGGTCCATCACACACACACACACGAGAGAGGGAGACGCAGAGAGAACACGGAAATACGTCAGTTCTGTTCTGTTCTGGAGCTCGGATCCTCTTGGATCTGTTTTTCTTTCCATCGTCACTAAAGTCCTTTCCCCCTCCCTTTCCCTGTCTTTCATTTCCTTGATTATGTGACAGCCTTGTCGGAGAGCACTTGTTGTCATGGCATCCCCACAACAGCAACATCAGCAGCAGCGGTCAGTGAAAAACACAGAGGTTAGTTGTGACCGCGGAGGAGGAGGCGTGAATGTCCGCATCAGCGAAACCCGCACACAGAAGCGGGTCTCTGTGGAACAAGAGCCTTCGAGCTGGGGTGAAAGTGTTAGCGAGCAGGGCCCGACAGGAAGCGCCAAGCCCTCCAAGTACAGCATCTCGTCCAGCTGCAGCTCGGGCGAATCCAGGATCCGTAGGACGGTGATGAGCAGCCTGCGTGGCCATCGGACGGTTCCGCAGCTCTTCGAGAGGTCAGCAGCGCAGTGCTGGGACCCCAAGTTTGACTCCGCTACGCTGGAGGAGGCGTGCCGGGAGCGGTGCTTCCCGCAGACGCAGAGGCGCTTCCGTTATGTACTTTTTTACTTGGCTGTAGCCGCGCTGCTCTGGGGCGTGTACTTTGGAGTCAACGGTCCCAGGTGCGAGCCTACCAGCTTCTTGCTTCCGACAGCCACCTTCCTCATCCTATGTCTCCTCCTCCTCCTGTTCACCTTCTCACGGCCCTACGTTTGGCTCTATAACCAGGCCTCGCTGCTTCTTATTGTCATCACAATTTGTATCACTCTGGCACCGCAGATGCAGGCTTCTGGTCCCGCTGATTTCGAATGGCAGAGAGGTGACAATCGGACACTACGGGAGTATTGTATCTCTCCTGTGGGGACGTTTTCTCTGTGCATGGAAGTGCTGCTGTTGCTCTACAGCATGCTCCACCTGCGGCTCTACGCCTCTGTGCTACTGGGGCTCCTGTACTCTGTGCTTTTTGAGACACTTGGATGGCTACACCTGGCCCAGGCGAACAGTCAAGACATCGAAGCTCAGAGGTCAAGCCGAGAGTCGTTGATGTGGCTGGCGCCTGGAAAAGTACTTCTCCACCTGTGTGCACATGCGATCGGCATACATCTGTTCATCATGTCAGAGGTGCGTTCACGGAGCACCTTCCTGAAGGTGGGACAAGCTATCATGCATGGGAAGGAGCTGGAGGTGGAGAAGGCGCTGAAGGAGCGCATGATCCACTCAGTCATGCCAAGCCGAGTGGCCGATGAGCTGATGAAGCAGGGCGACGAGGAGAGTGAGAGCTCCGGCAAACGCTACAGTGCCGGGACGTGCTCGGCCTCGGCGTCTTGTGCCGGTGCCTCGTCCTCCAGCCCCAAGAACAACAAGCGCAAGAAGACGTCGATCCCTCGTGGCCAGATCATCTTCCGGCCCTTCAACATGAAACGAATGGAGCCTGTTAGCATCCTCTTCGCTGACATTGTAGGCTTCACGAAGATGAGCGCAAACAAATCAGCGCCTGCCCTGGTGGGTTTGCTGAACGACCTGTTTGGCCGTTTCGACCGGCTGTGTGAGCTGACTCGCTGCGAGAAGATAAGCACACTGGGCGACTGCTATTACTGTGTGGCAGGATGCCCTGAGCCACGTGAGGACCATGCCTACTGCTGTGTGGAGATGGGACTCGGTATGATACAGGCCATTGAGCAGTTTTGCCAGGAGACGTCCGAGACGGTGGACATGCGCGTAGGCGTGCACACCGGCACCGTGCTTTGTGGCATCCTGGGAATAAAGCGCTTCAAATTTGATGTCTGGTCCAATGACGTTAACCTGGCTAACCTCATGGAGCAGCTCGGCGTGGCCGGGAAGGTTCACCTGTCTGACGCCACTGCTGGCTTTCTTGATGACCGATACGAGAGAGAGGATGGCAGAGTGATGGAACGCGCCGGGCAAAGTGCCACCGAGCAGCTGAAAGGTAACGTGTGTTTGTGTACGTCCTATGAAGGCTGTGCATAGTAGAGTTTGTTAAAGCTTATTGAAGTGAGTGTTTGTGTTTAATTAAAGTTCAAGTTGCTTTTCCTATCCACTGTTTGACCAGATATAGTAAACATATATTTGGAGAAATCATTTTTGATGGTTTATTTAACGTCAGATTTGTTTAACAAATAGGTCCTCAGTTGACACAAGCGCATTACATTGACACCACCCATGGTGAAAAAAGGTTCACTAGCACTAGGTTCACTCTCATATTTGTTAGGGCTTGGTCATCAACAAACCTGGACAGCGCTGGCAGCTCGCCTTGCAGCCGTGCCCTCCGTGTTTGCATAGCCTGTTACGATTAGGCTGAGCATATTTGTATGTGATAGCAGCTGATAAGAAGGGAAACTAGACTCTCTATCACCTGAGAGTTTACACTGCTGAAGCATGGCCCAGTCCAGGGTTGGTTTTAAGGCTGCGCTGAGCTAGATTTCACATCGGCTAAACCAGGATGACGATGAATAGGGTTAATGATGTGTGTAAACAGCTCTATTGTTAGTTGTGATTGCATTGTGCAGTGTGTCAGCTTGCACTCTCATTCGGCTTCCTCTGTATCATCAGACGCTATATAAAGAGCAGAGGACATTTTGATTTAAAGTCAGACTTAAATAACGTGTTTGTGTATGTGCGTTGATACAGTACCACTCGCTATATGTTCTTCCTGATTAGTTTTCTTACTTGGTCTTTTGTCCTGAACCAACTTCACAGATCTGTCCCTCTCGTGTCTCTCTTGGGTCAGGACGGCGGATTAAGCAGTAAGAATTTATGGCGATGAGCAAGCAGCAGTTTTCACGGCACGGTTTTCAAACTGTGACTCGTGTCTTTTGGTTCAGCGCATGTTCAGATTACACCAGGGGCAACTGGGGCGATTCGGCACGTGCTGAGATCCCTTACGGTTACGTGACATCCCTTAGGTTCTTTGAATGAAGTCACAAAAGATGTGCTCTTGAGGTTATGAGTATTACACCCTGAACGGGACAGTTTAGATTAGCTGTGTGTGTGTGTGTGTGTGTGTGTGTGTGTGTGGGGCATGAGTCGATCAGCTACTTTGCCCGGCTGTTTCCCCTCAGTGATGACTCACCACTTCATCTCCCAGCATGAGGGGTTGAAGCTGTTCTCTCTCTCCGGGATGACCAGAACTCCAGGATGCCATTTAAGGGGACCTTTTGGACAATGTTCAGACCAGGGTTATCAGTTAGTTAGTTAGTTAGTTAGTTAGTTTTTTGATTAACTAATCAGATTATTGGATTATTTAACAAACACAAAAACAAAAATTATATATATCACTGAAAAGTATTTATTTAAACATGTTTATTTGCAGTATTTGTCTTTACAGAGACTATCAGCAGGTGACTATGGGCATACACGCACTAGGTAGTCTGACCCAGGGGTGTTTGACTCCTAAAGACCGGATTGATTGAGCAGTGTGGTGTCTGATTGGTTGATTTCACGCTCAGTGTGATCGCTAACCGCACCCAGGCTCCAAACTTGAATGCTGTCACATGCACTTCTCAATTCATTGGAGAATATGTTAATAACAGGTCTGGCTCACACATCATTGATGAATGCAGATTGTAGTCGGCGAGTAAAGCGACAAATTCCTCCTTCAATTTTAGCTGTTTCCGTAAAAATCTTCTTACGTGTGCAGCTCGATTTACTGAAAATCACTGTGCTTCATAATTTATAAATCTGTACTGCATGAGAGACCGCTGTGTCACCGTGCCCAAAATAATCCACGATGGTAAAACTATGGAGTATGATCAGTGTCTTTATAAAATAGCGATGAGGAGAACGCAGAAACGCGCTGCGTTTTTGAAACACAGCACAGTGGAGATGAGTGCGCTCTCTTCCCGCAGCCCTGGGCAATGTATCGATAAATTATTGTTCTCGCGATACGAGCATTCATATCGTCAGCCAACTCGATATCGTGAGTATTGATTTACCAGAACTTTCCTCTGGAAATGAACAGGTAGCCGTAATATTTTATCCCCCATGAATACATTAATCAAGAGTCTGTATGATGTAGCATGATACATAAAATTAGCTTATAATAAATGTTAGGTGTATTATATTACAATCTTACTGTGTGCACAAGAACTTGTAAGCGCCCCCTAGCTCCAGTTGCGTGTCCTTTTTTTCGTAACATTATATATATTGTCATAAATATCGTTATCCTGAAAATGTCAGAAAATTATAGCAATATAATGTTTAGGTCATATCGTCCAGCCATATCTTTTTAACCTCGCTGTTTAAGTGTGAGATGAATCATTTTTGGTGTGTGGAATCAACTCCAAAGGTTTGGGGTTGACTCAGGACCTGGAATCAGTGAGATATTTTTTGGGATGTGAACTAAAAACTTTAAAGACAATTAAACAATGTAGTGTTTAACTTACAAGCTAGTTGATTCAGATAGCTTAGCTATTCGCTGCGTAATCCACGCGCTTTTTATATCAAGTTTTGAAATGAGAAAACATTTGACTCGTCTCTTTTGTCCGTGAGATCATGTTCAGTCATTTTAAACCCATTGAGTTGTCTGACAAAGTACTGACATTTCCAAATTATCATGACATAATGCTTTTCTGGGGAGAAAAAATAAATAAATAAATAAATGTCTGATTTTAACAAAACAACAACAAAAAAACCAGTGGTTTCCAAACTGCAGTTTTTTTTATTTTTTTATTTTTAGATTTATAATATAGGACTACTATATATGTTAGTAATGTACTCCTGTGTAGTTGTAAGTAAGTAAGTACATGTAAGTGACTAAAAAAACAAAGGAATATTCCTTGTACTGATTTACCAGTCTAATGGGAGGTGATGTCTTCCATACCAGTGTCCGACGCAGCCGGGTTTTGCATGCGCGTGCTGAACGCAGGCAGCGTTGAAGCAAGAGGCACTGTTCAAACACTCGCTTTGCATCATGTACATCCGGAAGATTTCAAATTGAAGTTCACTTCAAGATAGCATGTCCGAGCCAAATCATCCCTGTCCATCAGGTTTCTAAGAAAAACCGTGAAATATTTAGCGCGTTTACAGCGACATTAAACACACTGACAAACTAAAACTAACTTAAAACATTCCACTGTCGTCGTGATTGCTGTCTCAAATCGAAAACTCTGACCTTACAACAGTATTTTTCTAATGTAGTAAATCTAGATACATCGGGTACGCAAAGCAGTAGGTTTGAGAGGTTTTTAAAATTCATACACTAACTGTAATGGGACAACCGATTAGTGTTGGTGCACAATAACTGTCTAGAATTATACATAAGGATGCAATTTGAGACACAACTCGTATTGATGAACTATGTTACTGCTGCTTGTTACAGTGTAAAGGACTAAAACAAACCCGATGACTGTATCTTAATTTAAAGATGGTTTGTCTTAATGTAACTCCCAGTAACATTTCAAACGATTAGCATGCAACCTGATATTTCTAATAGAAGTCTGTAAAAGGGCTTTTGCTCCCATATTTGTAAATTAACGGAACCCCTGAGCTGAGACACCTCCATGAGTTCTTCATCATTTTCAATAGTCCAGTCTTGGTCTCCCCACTACGATCTCTGAATGACTGAAAACGCTGAAGCACAGTAATCTGAAGTGGATAGAAATACTTTGAAAGGACCATTCATGTTCTCGCTAATGTGAATGTCTTCTTTTCCATTGAGGTTTCATGTGTGTGATTTCCTGTGTGATTTTCTCTGCTTTAAGAAACTGGTGCGGTGTTCATCCTGCGTGGTTTGCGTGATGTAAACACAAAGGCCCGGATTTACTTAAAGGTTTGTGTGTGTAAAGTTTGTGCAAAACGTGATAACGCGGATGGTGATTGCAGTGCGCAGATTTTCTCCTCTGTTCTTGCAGTCTCTTTGAGAATGCAATGTGTCTCTTGGGAGCATTAATCTCGCGGAAAATAAACATGTTTACATATTGTTTCCTCCCACTAATTTGCATATAACATCAATTATACCTTCAGTTTATCTCATTACACGTTCAAATTAGCGCTTCTTATTTCCGATCTAGTGTTTACCCCATAAAAATTACGGCCAGGATAACGAATGTATTTGAAATCCAAAATTAATTAAATAGCAAATGCAAGTGCTTTATTTGAAGTGCTTTTGTTCTTTAATTGTAGATCATTGTAGCACATTTATATAATCAGCGCAAACACACCAGTCCAGCTGACACAGACCAAGTTTATTATCTGTTTCTCGATACCTGCATGTCACGTTCTGTTAAAAGTGCTGCACTGACCTTGGTAGAGGAGTAAAAAGCTGTTTTATAGGAACAAATCTCTTTCTCTGATGTTCTACGACCATTAAATGTAACTTTCAGTGGATTAAAATATATAACTTTATATTTATTAAAAATGTTCTTTTTGGTCAAATAGCTATGGTGTAAGATGGATAGAGCACCTGACGACATGTTATAAATAAAAAATTTAACAATAATTGTACTGAAGGAGCCTTTCCTAGATTTCTTTTTGTCCTCCACAGGAAAATTGGAAACGCACTCATCCTATAAATACTAAGAAAATGGGTAACTATGATAACCCTTGATGCGCTGCTATACAGATTAGACAGCAGGGGGGGGGTGCCAACCTGCTCAGCTCACACAACTGTCTCACTCTGGAGGGTGTGAACGATGGTCACAGAACACACACACATACAAACACAGTGTCTCCTCGTAACCCAGTTGTGAGGTGAATTATGTCACCGTCTGCCTCTCGGCTTTGAGGTTATTTATGGCGTTTGCCTCGGACACTACTTGACAAACGTGTGTATTGTGGGAACGGTGTGTGTGTGTAGGAACAGAAGTGTGTGACTTTCAGAGAACAGGAAGGTAAAGAACTCGATTTTCCCCTGCTGTCATTCGCAGAAATCATCTGGCTCGTCATCTTCAGGACATTCACACAGCTGTCGTTTCTTTTATCCACATTTTCTTGTCAGTTTGGCAAAATGAAAAGTTTGGCTTTCAATGAAAGCATGCCACGCGATCAAGCTTGCTGGAATTCTGTTTCTCTGCATCTCTCAGAGCTCGCAAATTTCCAGTATCCGCATTTAGGAGCTAATCTCATCAGCACTTGGTTCCTTCCTGCCTGTTTTGCTTTAATTCGTGTAACTCGGCTCTGCCGCTGCGCTAATATTCCGCCTGCTCCCAAGTGGGTCTCGCCCACACGCCTGAGTCTGTACTGAGACTGCTGCTGCTATGTGTATACACAAGATGCTCGTGAACATTCCAAATAATTATAAATAAATATAAATGCTGCTTTCATGTAAAAGAGAGAAATGATTACCTAAACCAGTACTGAAATTTAAATGAACACAAACTGACCTTCTTGGTCAAGTTCATATCATGAATTGCAATTTTGTTTTTGAATGGTTAAAATGGTGGTCTTGGTGTCAATGAAAGGGGTGTGGCCTTTATGCTGTCAGTGCCGGTGAAGGGGGCGTATCTCTATCCACTATTAAACGTGTCTGGTACCAGAGAACCCTGTCCTGTACATTTTTATGGCCCTTTTCTCCTGCATTGTATTGACTCGACTCACCTTTCTGCTTTTCCATTAGGCCTGAGTTGTGGATAGTACCTGGTAGCTGGTACTATTATTGGTATCACCTCCGTTGAGGTTCCGAGCGAGTCAAGGCAACACCAGAAGGCGATGTGAAAACGCTGCCGACTATTGCTTGGTCAGAGAGAGTCATGATTGTGCAAGAAGGGGCGTCCTGAACAAACCTACCCTTGTTTTTTTTTTTCTTTTTTCCTTTTTTTTTTTTTTTTTTTTTTAATATCATATTTATTTATTATACTTCACTAATTGTGTGTATACGTGTGTGTTTTCACTGCTTGCGTGTTTGTGTGCACACAAAAAAAGGCAAAGCTTAGAGGTGGCGAAAAACACTGTGCCGTGTAAGTGTTATTCATAGTGTAAGGGTGAAGGCGCAGCGCTGGAGATCCGCGTTTGCATCTCCAGTCCGCAGGAATTACTTGGGGAAAGTTGTATTGCAGGTAACTCATTTAAAATTAGCCAGTCTGTACTGATCTTCTACCTATAACGCTCTGTAAGTATGTGATGAGTGAACATGTACTCCGCACTTTGCTCTGTGTTGTCAGTAAGCAAATTAAAGCAAGCCACAGATAGAAGACTCCTGCCTTCACGATAAACCAGTCGAGAGCCGAACTTTTAGTAAGATGGACAGAATCCTGCTTCAGTCCGAGTAGCGCCACGCCATAATGATTTATTACAGAACTACCCATAACATTACTAATTACTAGTGCTGTCAAACGATTAAAATTTTTAATCAGATTAATCACAGGGTTGCTGTGGATTAATTTCCATTAATCATGATTAAATATCATTCACTTTTAATCTATATTAATCGCATTTCATTTTGCATGAGCAAACAGACTCAAGAAAAAAGGGAATATATATGCCCTTATGTTTATTGAACATCTTGAACATTCATGTTAACACAAAACTCTCTCTAAACATTTATCCACATTAATGTGGCCCTGTTACTCCTCTTTCAGCCAGTTACTAAGACAAACTAA
>JAQQZR010000023.1:31068511-31108099 GCA_030068235.1 Notoglanidium macrostoma
ATTGGCTCATGTGATTTGAGAGTCTTTTAGTTTTCATTTTATTCAAATTTAAAGAACATCCCAACTTTTCTGGAATTCAGGTTGTATATAGGCTATAAACACCTCCACAACCTACCAGGACACAGCCATAATAAGGACGTTAGTGAAGTATTTTTCTCCTATAACAATTTCTGTAGTCCCAAATCACACACTGTGGACTATGCAAAAATAGTTCCTTATATAGTGAACAGGATGTGGATTAGGACACTTATTTTTTGATCCCAACATTAACTAAACATATATATTATGGAACATTGATAACAGCAGCTGTTCACAACCCTCATCTGGCAGTCAATGTCTCACTCTCGCTCTCTCTCAGGTGATAAGCCACACCCCCGTGCAGACCTTCGCCAGTCCTGTGTTTAGCTCTCTGCTGGACGTGCTGCTGTCGTGTGCTGTCTTCCTCGCCCTCACACTCGCCTGCTTCCTTTACCCGATGGTTACCATGGAGATGCCTCCTCCTGCCACAGTTGGCCTGGCAGTGACCGCCGCTGTACTCGAGCTCGTGTCTCTCGTCCTGTCCATTCGGTGAGTGAACAACAGAACATTGAGATAGCGACTGAAATTCACTATGACGCATCCACTTGCAAATTTTTTCATGCCATTCCACTGTCCGTCTCTGCTCACCTTTGTGGCGGTGTGTAGATTTGGAGGGAAGGCATTAATCTGAGCCTGAAGGCTTAGCTTTTTTTAGATGTTTTTTTTGAAGTACCTCATTTTTTTTTCATATCATCTGAAATAATGACTAAGAATAATTACATTGCTCTATGTTGCTTGTTTGGTTACTTGCTAATGCTTCAGTGCTGTTGAGCTGTTAATGACTAGCTTTTGTAGAGTTTATAGACCAATATCAGGCATTTAACATGTAAAGTAGACCGAAGTAAAGCATCATTTATCCTTTCTGCATGTGTCTTAGTGTGCTCCTTCTAGTGGGACTGAAAGCCAAGGAGGCCACGCCTCCTTCATAAACACTGACAGAGGCCACGCCCCCCCAAGCTTTAACACTGAGTAACAGAGGCCACGCCTCCTTCAGAACTTAGCAAGGCATGAAGGGAGGGATAAACACAATTCCAAGGGAAATTGTTATGAATCATTACCTGTACAGAGCTCTGTTTAGTTTAAGTACACAGTGTTTCCGGCCAGTGTAGCCGTGTCTTTAAAATACTGACCCGGTGCACCAATGGGAATTTTTACACCCCTTAATTAACCCCCACTTCCATCCACACAGTATGACCTTCTACCTGGACAACGTGTTCCGCTGCACTCAGTCACTTCTGAAGCTGGTGTCCGGCTGGGTGCCCCGTCATGTGGTCGGCGCTGTGCTCGTGTCACTTCCTGCCATCTCGGTTTTCTCACACCTGGCCAGCAGCTCCCACATGCCCACTCAGGTAAGAGAAGAAGAGAGCTAAGGACATGGAAGTTTCAGGAATAGTAATTTTTTTTAATGTAGTTTGTATTTTTATATTCTTTTCCTGTTGAGATTTGAGATGAAATAGTTCACATGTAATGGCAGTGATTGGAGTTATGTTTTTAGTTTACATTACACAGGTGAGGAGTTGGAGAAAATGCATTAATAAGCTTTCACGTTCAGAATTGAATACTCGATTTTGATTGGTCAGAAGGTGCAATTGTTGGTATGGTGAAGTTTTCTGTAAGGACAAGTTTATTTAGCATTTTGGAAAAGTGTCTCCGCACTAACAGTTGGAGAGAAACTGTAAGCTGACTGACCAGGGAAAGTCTTCATTTTTTAGCAGTGTTCCATTTATGCACACTTTCTTTTTTCCACTTGACAAACTTGACTTCAGTGTAATGTCGACTGAAAATTGTACATCAATTTTATGGCTACTTTTAAGATCAGTCTAGCTGTATGTGGAGCTGCCTATTAAAAAGAAATTATAAGTAGATTCTGATGACACCTGTGAAACGTGTAACGCCATTGCAATACAGTAATCTAAAGTAGTTATGTGCATGTGGCACTTACTGCTGGGTAGAAAGCAGCAGGACTAGGCCTAGTAAGTTTGCTGTGTGCACACATTTGAATGAACACATTTCTTGAGTATTTACATTTCTTTTATCTTCTTGTTGTGGTAGGTAATGTTCCTGTGCAGCGCCATCATCATTGCCATCATCCAATACTGCAATTTCTGCCAGCTGAGTTTCTGGATGCGCTCGGCCCTGGCCACCGCCACTGGAGTGACTCTGCTTGCTGTACTGTACAGCGCCCCCACCCAGCCAAGGTCAGACCCTACAGCACTTTGTAGTAGAGTGTTTTTTTTTTTGTTTTTTTTTCCACAGGAAAATCTCTGCCAAAGGTATAACTTCTCTTAGTTCAAATCCAACACCTTGCTTAACATTGCCACATTGGATCAGTGTTTAAGTTGAGTCCAGAGTATGTTCTGTACATGTATTGTGAATATATGAACTGTCTGAAGGTTGAGCTCTGTGGAAAAGCAATATGCCTTTTACTCCTGTTACTGATGTTGTTTTTTTTTGTCTTCCAGCATAAGTTTTCCTATGACTGGGTAAGTGTGTTGGTCCATTTGGACACTGACTCAGGCAGAGCCTTATGTGTGCTGATCAGCTTCATTACCAATATGTGAACTTACTAATTAGTGGGCTAATATTTTTCATTATTAAAGTAGTAAAGTTTAGTAAAAGCAAGCAATACAGCTAGCATTACTATCAAACTGTGTTTTAGTAACTGAGTCTGAGTCACTGCTTCTGTTTTCTGTCACTGTTACAGGAACTCGAGTAACAACAGTCTTGACACGAGTTTGACAAGTAATTCAAATCCCACAGCACTAGACTCTCTCCTGGTTCCAGAGGCGATCTTGTCATTCTTCCTGCTGCTGCTTCTTGTGTGGTTCCTCAATCGTGAGTTTGAGGTCAGCTACCGCCTGCACTATCATGGCAACGTCGAGGCTGACAAGCACCGCATCAAGATCCAGACCATGCGTGACCAGGCCGACTGGTTGCTGCGTAACATCATACCCATTCATGTGGCCGAACAGCTGAAAGTGACACAGAGCTACTCCAAGGACCACGACAATGTTGGTGTGATCTTTGCCAGCATCGTGAACTTCAGCGAGTTCTACGAGGAGAGCTTCGAGGGTGGGAAAGAGTGTTACCGCGTGCTGAACGAGCTTATCGGCGACTTCGATGAGATGCTGCGTAAGCAAGCGTTCTCCAGCGTGGAGAAGATTAAGACCATCGGTGCCACCTACATGGCAGCATCGGGGCTAAATGGACAGCAGTGCCGCGATCAGACGCATCCGCATGCTCACCTGCGAGCCCTTTTCGAATTTGCGCTGGAGATGATGCACGTAGTGGACGACTTCAACAAGAACATGCTCGGCTTTCAGTTCAAGCTGCGCATTGGCTTCAACCATGGACCACTGACCGCTGGCGTCATTGGCACCACCAAGCTGCTTTACGACATCTGGGGCGACACGGTGAACATCGCCAGCCGGATGGACAGCACTGGCGTCGAGTGCCGCATTCAGGTGAGTGAGGAGAGCCATGCTGTGCTGAGTGCAATGGACTATGCCTTTGATTATCGCGGCACAGTTAACGTCAAAGGGAAGGGGCAGATGAGGACCTATCTGTACCCCAAACTCAACATGAGCGGGTCCAAACAATCCTCCGATCCTCAGAGCAAGCAAGAGAATACCAACAAACTGCCCAACATGGCACTCGCCATGGCACCCAATTCAACACCCGCATCATCGTCTGCAGCCAATCACAGCTGCGGGGTGCCACAGGGACCTAGCCTAGGCCCGTCTAATTTGTCAGAAGTTTGGCACAAAGACACTTTCAGAGACACTTTGCTCACAGGCGAGTCTTCGGAGAGTTCCTCTCCTGCACCAACGTTTGGTGGTACACAGCCACTTTCAATAGCACAGATTAGCGCTCCGCTAGCCAGACCGGAGACACCTTTGCGAGTTGCGGAAGAGGATGAGGAGGAAGAAGAAGAGGCAAATGAACACTCAAGGCTCCGAGTGGGAGAGAGGCTATAATCTGCTCCTGAAGCTGCTGATCTTCACTGTCCGTCTGCCTCACTTCTCTCTTTTCTGGGGCATGAGAGTATATAGTTCACTGAGGTTCACCTCATGAGGTGCCTTAATAATCAACATTAGATTTAGGAGACCAATCTGTTTGCTCTCCGGCTTAAAGAACTCTGTAACATTAATGAAAAGAAGGTTAATTAGTGGGGTTTCTGTGTGGATCACAGTCTGGCACAACATGAAAGACAGGAAAAGTTGAGCGGCGTGTTTTTACATTTCTGAGGTTCTCATTATTTCAGTGGCGTGCTTTTTACGTTCGTTAAAGTGCCTTTGGTAAAGATGAATACGTGCACATGATCAGATAACTACATGAACAAATCAGAGATGATGGAACAATGCTAGCATGCCGTTTTTAAAGACTATGACAACGGACAATTCTGTGGTTTTTCGATTTATTTTCCTAATACAGTTTTGTTAATATATTGCAGTTATTTTTGCTGTACTCATTTCTTAATTTCGGAATATTGACATGTGACCTTAAGGGTGAAAAATGTGCCAGTGGCTAAAAATAAGCAGAAGTGTTGAATCATAGATCAGGGGAATTTAATTTTCTTAGGCTAGATCATCGCTCTTGGGCATCACTTCTTTCACAAAAAATTGTAAGGAGTTTAAAATTTGAACTGTGTTTTTTTTTGTGTGTTTTTTTTAAAGGATCGAGTCTAAGCACAGCTGTCCAACCAAGTTTTTGCAAAATTCCCACAAACAAAAATTCGAGCTGTTACTGTCTGCTGTCTACTCTAATCATAGAGATCAGAGTGTTTGGGCTACAACGCTGTTCACAAGGCCTGTGCTAGCGTCGTGAGAATTGCTAGCAAGGGGATACAAGTAACGCACAATGCAACAAAATACCTGAAATGCAGCCGAACACTTCAACAGTCATGTGCTGGTATAACAAATTTTATTTTTCATTTGTCTGCTTTTCTATCACAGTTTGCAATAATATTACCAGATTGTATTTTTTTCACTACAAAAAATTTTGTACCTCAGTTGGAGCACAAGTTCAGTCCACTAATTTTTCAAAGTGAAACTTTTGTCACTAATATCAATCACAGAATATAAATTTATTAAGCAATTAAGCACATCAAGCAATGTTGGTTAAACCAGGCTTTACTGATATGTCATTTTCTCAAACTCCTGTGAAGTCCTGCAAACTGCAAAACTCAATTATATAACATTACGATGTCTAACATCATCTTTAAAACATTTAAGAAAAGAAAAGTCGATAACAACAAGTAAACCCTGGGTGGTCCAACTGTTTCACTTTGATACAAAGAGATTGCGAGTTTGAACATTGAGGGTGCCGTAATAATGGCACTCTGTAAATAAATTGGTCACGTTTCTAAAGACGTTTTGAAAAAACACTGGTGTGTAAATATTTTGATAGGCCAAATCGAACAAATAAAAAAAATTACATTTAACCACGCCCACAATACTCCTTAAAAGGTAAAGCTCACGGAGAGCTGAAAATCATAAAATGGCGCCTAAACGTCTAAAGCGTGCCTCCTAAACACGGCACACACTAAATCTTCCAGTAATGTAGCTCAGCCAGTGCGGTGTGTTGGCTACCGCATGCACGCGTGCGCACACACAAACAAACGCCTTCCTCCTTTTATAGGGCTCCATTACTTTGTCCTAATGAAATAGCTAGTCTTATTTGTTACTTCATAACCTTTTTTTATTAAGTTCTCCTGTATCATTGAAACAAAAAAGCGATTTAAATTTGGCATCTTTGTTTTGAAGCCAATCAGTCGAGGTTCACGTTAGTGATTCTCCTTACGCGTAAATTAAAACAAACTCAAGAGGTTTGTAGGATACAAACATTTCTCTGAACTAAGTGTATTTTCATGACCTCCACATTTCTTGCTTTTTTGCTCCTGCGAATGATTTATGGATTAATTTGTTTGTATTCCGCTTATAAGTGAGGCCTGCTATCATTGATTTATTGGTGTGATTTTTTAAAATACGGATATGTGAAACCTTTTTTTTGTTAGCTGGTAAAGCCCTAATTTATTTATTGGCACATGCCTACCTGGGCATTGCATTTGCATTTACATAAAGGGACAATTCTCGTAAAAAAAAATTTATATCACTTTAGCACCATTTCAGTGACTTCTCCTAGCTTTGGTGGAGTTTCTCTTCGCCTTACACTGTGCTGTGCAGCAAAACCTCGAGTTCGTGACATTTCAGCCCAACAGCACAAAACATAATTTAAGATGATACAATAAAGGAATCATAAGGGATCGTTTCCCCCCCAACAGCGAAGCATTTAGCCCAGTTATTACTGTGAATGATTTGTATTTGTTGTAAGAAGAGTTTTCTATTAGTTGTTTTGTTAACCTTTTCTGAAGTATGTCGAACGCATTCTCTGAAACACTTCAGTCGATGACAAAACACTTCAATATTTATGTCGGACATAGGATATGTCCTGTTAAAGTTGGATTGATTTCCCGGTTCGTGCCAGTAGCGTTTGGTGTCTGCGCTCTCCTGTGGCTTTGATTGGAACCTTTCTGCTGTATCTGTGTGTTTCGGGTCATGCCATGATAGTAAGTGGGTTGCTCTCTTTGGTGGAGTAGAATTTTCTTATCAACTTTCTCTAGTGCCTTTTGTTTTCCTGCCCCCCCTCAAAGTGTGTGAAAGTGATGCTTTTGGTCACCGTGTGGTTGATTTGCGCAAAATGCATTCTGACTGCATTCTCTTCTACTCTTTTTCTCATCGCACAGTTCTCCCTGTCTCTTATGCCACTTCTGTATTTTACCCCCCTTTCAATTAGACCACAAGGGAATAATGGTTTTGGGTTTTTTTTTACCCGTTTTTTTAATGGTATTACATTTCAATCATGTACCAGATTAAGAGCTGAGGAAGTCCTGTATCAGCGTCGTCGTGTTTGCGTTTGTTCTTTAGCACAGCATCTTACTAGTGAGGAAGAATCCAGTCCGAGCTTGAGCAGCTGAAAGTTAAAGGACTTGCTCCAGGGCTAAATGTGCAATCGTCCTGCTCTTTTAAACCACGGAAAGCTTCTCACCCATCGCCATCAAAAATCTGCTGGTCTGGAAACGGCAATGTCGGAGCTTGGTTGCCGTGACAACTGCGCAATTCGATCAATAACTGCTGTTTGAAAAATATGAAACGCACAGGGACTAGATGAAGATTCTTCATATAAAAATACTAAACAAAGTTTACAGTTGTTACATCCCACTAATTTCTACATATGAAATGATTCAAATGGCATCATTTAATTAACTTCTAATGTCGTGGAATGTCGACAAAACACTAATTTCCCATTCTGG
This sequence comes from Notoglanidium macrostoma, assembly GCA_030068235.1. Taxonomy (NCBI): domain Eukaryota; kingdom Metazoa; phylum Chordata; class Actinopteri; order Siluriformes; family Auchenoglanididae; genus Notoglanidium; species Notoglanidium macrostoma. The sequence continues at coordinate 31,075,902 of JAQQZR010000023.1, forward strand.
CTTACGTTGCAGCAGCTGTAAACAATTGTTCCATCATGTTCTTTTGTGAAAGGAAACACTTTATCTCTGACCGTTACAGAGTGCTGACAATGAAGACGTTTCCTTAAGTGAACCTTGTGGATAATTAAGCTTTTTTTTTTTACTCTTCAACCTTCTGCTGACGAGCACTGCGTTATGGCAGTAAACTTCTTCTTTCTTGAAGCGGAAGATCCTGAGACGTTCCCCGTCTTTTCTTCTCTTTGAAAAACAATCTCTAGTGCCTTTTTTTTCTTCCAGCACTTTCTCAAATGAAATAAATCGTCTCCTGTATCGCAAAACCTTTCATTGTGCATTTAAATTCCAGCTACATGGAATCAGAAAAAAAAGATCAACACTGTGTATATTGATATGGAAATAACTTGGGATGGATAAGGGATTTCTTACTTCTGAAAAAAAATTGATTTATTGTATGGTGCACTGCTTTTCGACAACGCCGCACTAAAGTCTGAGTCACTCCAGATGTTATATATCACACCATCAGCAAGAAAATGTAAAAAAAAATAAATAAATAATAATAAAAAAGGGGGAAAAAAAACAATGCAAGCTGACAGTATTTAAGCTTATTCACTCATACTTAGCGATATGTGTTAGATTTTTTTTTTTTTTTTTTTTTTTTTTTTTTTTTTTTTTTTTTGGGGGGAAGTACCAAAATATGTGTGATGTCGAATAGGAACTAATGGGACATTTAGAATGTTTGCTGCGCCATTTTCACTCCAGCTTACCCGTACTCATGAGCACTCGCTACAGCTCCTGTACCCTGTACAAACTAAAAGGAATAGATGTGAGGTTGTGTTCCAATACTGATTTTACCACACCATGGTTGACCTTCACCCTCGGCGTCTGACCCTAGATAGATTTGATCAGCAATTTCTAATAACTGAAGTTTTCTTCTTACATGTAAGCGAAGTATAAGTGTAGGCTGATAAACCAACACGCATACGAATCCGCCATCAATCTTTAGGCCACGCCTTTTATCCGAGTCTGATACTGGTGTGGAGAGATATTAAATAATGTACTGAAGAGCGATGTTTTTGGTCTGTGATGTGATTTTGTGGATTATTATAGATAAGTGAGGCTGAATGATGCTTTTGTGTTATTACAAGGGACGAGGGCCTTTTTTCCATTGGCTTAAAAAACTAAATTCACAGTTCAATGTTCACTTGGATAAAGTCGCTATCGGGCTTTGTTCTGCAGGCATATCATTGTGGACCCCATGACTTTTTGTTAAAGACACGCCCCCAACTTGGAACGTTAGTGTTAGTAGAAAATTGCAAGTTCCAGGGTTGCATTTTTAGGTAATAAAAGTTTCCTGTATCACCATGGCAATGGGATCAGACTTGTAAATTCTACATCTAATATCGAATTCGGCCTGATTTTGACATGATTTTTTTCATGACCGACAATTTTCCAGCTTCAGACCCCAATATGAAGGTCATGAACTACGAACGTGGCATCTGGGACGCCCCACGACACCCTGACGAAAAGTCTTAACATGTCAGAATTTTTGCATTTTCTCGCCTAGTTTGACGACTTGAAGGAATTTGAAGGAATTTCATTGTTCTTGTGATCGAGCGGAAGTCAGCGCTGGTGTGTCAGAAACAGTATTGGGAAACGGCACGTGTGAAAAATTGTAACATTTAACTGTTATAAGAGAAAAAGCAGCTAGAGTGCTAGCTAGGAATCTTGCTAGCAAACAATACAGAAGATATTTTAATGACATTAAATGAGCTTCAATGGGCCTCGAGTGTTTTGAAGTGGCAAAATCTAGCGTGAATTTCACTTCATTGAATCCAGAGAGTCGTGCCTTTATGTTGAAAGCTGATTATTTATCTGAAAATGAATATATGTGTAAAAAAGATGGATTAGGTTTTGGTGTGGTACCAAAGGCAAAAAAATAAATAAAAAAAAAACAAAAATGTGCCATCAAATCTACCTTTTTAATGAGTATTATATATTTGCCATATGGGAGGATGTTTTTATGTGAACCAAAGAGATCTGACGGAAATTTATTTTGCCTTTGATGTTTTTTGTTTTTTTGTGTGTGTAGTCTGTGTCACATGTTTGAATATGATTTTATTATTATTATTTTTCTGTGCACATTATACATTTAATCCATACATGAGCATAATCTGTATACATTTGCACAATTCACTTTGTATGTACATATCCATATGTATTAATGTTTTTTTTTGTTGTTGTTTTTTGTTTGTTTTTTGGAAAATTTCAAGATTGAAAGTAATGTGCATGTGCCAGATTTGGAGAGCAGGAAAAAAAACACAATGAAAAAAAAAAAAAAAGCTATTGTCACTGGTGTGTTGGTGTGTAGTTGTGATTTCTTTGAGTGTGTGTGAGATAACGTTCGCTGGAAGAAGAAAAAATATATACGGAGGAGGGTGTTATATTTGTTAATTGAAAAGCACATTAGATCTGTTTTTCCCCCCAGCTACTTTTTCACTTACCTAATTTTAGAAACTGGTTTGAATTTTGGTGTCTATTTTTTTTTTTATTCCATAAAAATAGTTAATTCAAAGATTAACTGTGGAAAGTGAACTCACATAGCATTATCGAGTGCATTCCAGAGCAGTAAATTCTGTCGGTTTAGATATCGCTGTTGAGAAACTCTCGAATTGTATGCAGTCGACATGTTGAAGATGAAATCTTTCATTGTTTTACTTTCAATAGCTACAAATCTGCAGGAAGATTGTTAGGGGGTCAAGCACCACACGTACAGAGATGCCTCTGAGATTATGTGCTATCTTATTAGAGCTAATCTGATGATACTGAAGGAGGAAAATGTGCCATGACAGTCTGGAATGATAATGTAGAAATCTGAATTTTCACACCTTTATGAATTTGTGAGTGAGGATTTGTTGAAATGTAATTTGATGATAATCAGGTGGTGAAATTTCAAATATTTCGTAGCACAAAATTTTCAAAATGCTCTATCTGGGGACTTTGGAAAAGCAAACGAATGCAGATTTGCTGTCCGCCAGTGACGACGTGTTTTAAAAATGTGAACTTGAACTGAATTTCAAGAATTCACAAAACTTTATTCAAATTCAATTTTTTTTAATTAAAGTCAGTACACGATTACTATAAAAATGTATTTCTATCTTCACACACATTCAATATGATTTCAGATCTATGCAACATGATTTCAATTTGATGTAAGTCAACTAAAATGGCAAATAATTACTAATAAAACAATTCAGACATTTGAGTTCATTTCTCATTCCACGTCACCAGGGCCTGCTTAAATTATCTTCCTGTGGATTTTAAACTGAAAGCAAAAGATACCCGAAAGCAGAGTAAAATTTCGGTTTGCTAGCGTTGAATAAAATAACAAAGTTCTTAAGTTTTAAATTCATGTCGTAGCGGTGCATTCCACAAAATCAGTCGAAGCAAGATCATACAGTGTTTGGGGGGGGGGGAATGGTCATTTTTTCATTGACCTCATTTTAATTCATTATGAAAATAACCGTTTTTGTAGCCGTCTAACTCAATAACAGCTACGGGTTTAACACACCGTTGTAAGCGAAGAGAAAATGGGGCGTTTTGGAGTTGGAGGCGTATTTCTGCTACTTTGTCGCCCCCTATCGGTTGAACTGTGCCTGCGGGCGACTGCGTGACGCTCGGCTCATTACGTAAGCGCGTGCATGCGCGTGCGAGCTCCTCCCCCTCTAGCTGGAAAAAGAAAAAAAACTTTTTTTTTTTGTATCGAAGGAATCAACAGCCGCCATCTTGTCGCGGCTTGGAAATCAGGATTTCGATACGGCGCAATTTTTTAATTTCGAAACGGCGCGTCTGAGGCGACGTTCGACGACAACTTTCGGCCCATGACGCCGCCGGTGAATCGCGACGAAGCTTATTTTGGCGAAAAATCCTGGAATTCAGCGGCATTTCGTCGGCCACGAACCCCCCCCTCCTCCTCCTCCTCCTCCTCCTCTTCGCGTTATTACCTTTGATTTCCCCCTTCGGTCCGTGTGTCGTTTAAACCGAGAGAGGGGGAGCCGTCGGACGGCAGACAGCATCGACGGGACGTTTGCAAAAAATCATAATTAACATTATGATGCATTTATGCATTTTTAAAGGCGTTTCGGTTGTTTATTTTTGCACGATGTTTTTTTTTTGACGTCAGAGAAAAGGTTTTGATGAGGATGCACATTTAACACCGCCGCGACGAGGAAGCGCGGCGCCGAGAAATCCTCCGGAATACCTACATTTCCAAACCGATATTTTATACTCTCTCTCTTTTTTTTTTAAGGAAATATTTTTTTTCTCGAGGCTAATTTAACGACGATAATGTGGGTGTTGGGTGTTGGATTATCATGGGGTAAATGGCGGTGGCGCTGTTGGTACTTTTTTGAGAATTCCTCCTCGCTGCTAGCTTAGCTCATTAGCACCTCGCAACGTATAAACAAAGTGAATTTCGGGGAGCGCGTTTTTTTTTATTTTCGCCTTGAAAGGATTCTCATTGTGGTTATTTTGCTACATCTAATCTATAAAAAAAATGGCTGAAAATCTGCTTGATACTGGACCCCCGAATGCGAAGAGGCCGAAGATGACAGCACCTGCCTCAGACGGGCCAGGTAACGCTAGCTAAAGTAACTTAAATGTCAAAAAAAGAAAAGTTTGCTGTCGGTTTTTCTTCTCTCTCACACTCTTTACTACACCCTAAACGCAACTAAAGCGTCTTGACTGAGCTACAGTCCTTGTATTTAGTGTTTCTTTGCTGTAAAAGCGCTGTGTTTACTCTATGCTCGCACTGTGGCTAGCTTCATACCAGAGCACTCCGCTAGCTAGCGGCTAACATTGCAGCGTAGTTTCTCCTGTCAGACCAGACACGTAAAACTGGCTGTTTGTATGATTTATTTTTTGCTTTTAGAACAAAAAACAAGTTTATTAACAACGTTTATAAAGTCATTTTGTGTCAGTTGTCCCTACGCGTGCAGCAAAAAAACGCTATATGAAGTACAGATGGCTAGAAAACGCCTTAACGTACTAGTGCACTTAGTAGTGTTTAAAAGAAATAGTGCGCGTGCGGGGACGCCTCGGCATTCTGACACACTGTGTAGTGCGCAAGTGTGCATGTGAGCATTCCCCACCTTCAAAGCGCAAAAGCTCTCTGTTAGCAAACTAAACATCTGTGGGGCTGGTATTCTTAGCTAATGAACTTACTCCTTACTTACCCGTAGACCTTTACCTGTCGAACACTAACTAAAGCTGCTCTTTCGTCTGTCTTGGATAGATATTTTTAAATTTGGGGCTTTTTCTTAGCAGCAAAATGCAATAAATCTGTTGTGCTTAATATCAGTTATAAAAGGTGAGCAGCAATGCAAGAAAAGGGTACATTTAAAAAAAAAAAAAAGGATTTTCCATAGTGGAAGAGTGCATCTTGGTCATCATTCGTCATGGGTTTGCCAAAAAGCTTCGAATTAAAAACAGCATTTTGCACAAAACTCAACACATTTTTGCGCGACAAGGAGGGACTAAAACACTCGCAGGGCCTTCTGTAGCAAGGCAATAATCAGCGTGACATATTTTTATCTTTCTATAGTTACGTCTAACGTTCATGCCAAGAAACAAGTCAGTGCTCGTTATTAGTCAGGTTGTAGCAGCTATAAATGTTCGTTCCGTCACCGGCCCGCCTTATTAAGAGAGAAAAACACAACAGAGCAGCTTTTCGCTCCTCTTCCTCGAAGGTTTCGTCAGTCGCAAAGTGTTAAATGCACGCCTCTTCGTGAGTGTTCTTTACCATTTCAGCACTAGTACGTTCGTCTCCAGTCGTTACTTCGCCATCCGCGTCGGCTTTTACCATAGAAACGGTGACGTTTCAGGGACGATTTGTTCTAGGCCTGAGATTTTCGCGCTGCTGTGATGAGATGCTACCCGGCACCGTTTGCGAGGAGGAGAAATGCTGGAAAAGGCCAGGCGTTTAAATTAATAGAAGGCAAAGCGGTCTCGTGCAGGAGCAGAGTTAATCTGGGTGCTTGACGCTGGAGACCGAGCCGGAACCGTGCCTTTGCGTCAGTTTGTAATGGCGCGTTTCATCACGTGCTGAATGCTGACTTTCCGTTCCTGAACAAATCCCAGCTTTGACTCTTCATCTGCAGCAGAGCCACAGAGAGAGAAAATAACATCATCATGCCACGATTCATGAAGGTGTTTCTTACAACACGCGTCACGATATTCATTTTCGTTCACAAACTGAGAGAGGAAATATCTTTTCTTCTTTTTTTTTCATTAAGATAATTAACATGAAAAAGACGAAAGAAAAAGCACTCGTATCAAGTCGATTCTTGTTGGGATTGAATCAGTTTATCACGAGGACGTCTGTAATAAACGTCTCCTCAGCGACAAAACACTCGTGTTCGGACAGCAGTCACGTGACCACAGCAGGAGAGAGTTTCTAGAGAGTTTTGACGTGTACATGTTAATCGGAACGTCTATCAGTTTGTCATAGCACCATAATCGGAATCAAGCATGTTCACGTGTACACCTCAATCAGAATAAAAACTGCTTCTCCTTAACGGGAATAAGTGTTTGTGTAGGCACGTTAATCGGAAGCAACACCTTAAAGTTGGCCTTAATCGGGGGAAGCGTTCCTGTCTACATCTCAACCGGAAAAGCGATCACATGCACGCCTAAAGTGTACTTAAAAACATTCATGTGTACGTATTTGCACGTGTTCACTTATACAATTAATTAGATTTCCTCAGTCGGGAAAAAACCTTCACATGAAAGCCGTAATTGGAATTAAAAACGGTTTCTGTTTACACCTTAAAGGGAAGAAAAATGACGACACCTTAATAAAAAAAAAAAAAAAGAACTTTCATGTGCACGGGTAAAAAAAAAAAAAAAAAGCTTACGTATGCGCTTTAAGTGGAACTGAAAAAAACAAAATAACCCAACGTTCACACGTGCACGTTAACCAGAATAGAAACCAGAGATGAACACGCTGGACGTAACCGCCGGTCATCATCGACTGCTCGGGCAACTGGGGCAGTAATTTGTCACAAAGTGCTCGGACACGACGGGATCTGCAGAGGAGCCGCTCGTGTATGGTGTCTTTAATTCAGAATAAGGTTTAAACGTCATCGATACGAAATTGACCTTAATGACGTTTATATTCATTAAATAGACGACTAGCCTGATTACTTTGTGTCTGCGTTCGCAGCAGATGTGTGCGCGTCCCGTTCCTGTGTATTCGAGTCACGACTCGTGCAGTAAAACCCTCCAGTGAGAAGCACAGCTCCTGTTAGAGATAGTCATTTGTTTAATGGTACAAACTACAAGTAAGCAGTTTGTCTTATGTTTCTAACAGAAAAATAATTTATTTGTCGTGTTTTTATCAAGCGTGAGGATGAAGGCCGAGAGACAGTTCTCTCTGGACAGCCGTGTCGTTTCCAGCCGCCGGACGGTGGTGCTGCCTCTTTGTCGTTTTCAGAAGCACCGGAAGCCGCTTTTTTAAAAAAATGTCCCGCCTTCTTGCTGTTCATGCCGCTGTGTTGCATCATCGCTGACGCCGAACAGCGAGCAGCTGCTCTTGTGTGCAGAAGGCCGTCACGCAGTGAAGGCATCGTTTCAATCAGGTTTCTGAGCCCCATCGACCCCGGCATGCGTAAAGCAGCGTGCGTTTGTTTATTCCGACCACGTGTCTTTATAGACACCACAGAGGTGCCGCTGGTTATTAAAGCAGCGCTGCACCTGAGAGATTCCTGCTAAACAAAAGAAAAACGTGATTTTTGAGTACCGCCTTACTGTAGCGCTAGCTGACTCCGGAGTGTTCCTCAAAAAGCCCACGGGGCATTTTAACTGCCACTCGGTGCCTGGATCACCTCCAGAGAGCCGGCTCTCGCTAAGGCTGTTAACATTGGCTACGTTCACGCTGTCATGCTGAAGTGAGTGAATCTGACCTTTTTTTTGTCTTGGCGTGACACGGATGTGATCTTTTCAGGGCCGTGTGGACCCGCAAACCTGATCAAATTTGAGTCACCAGTTGTGCGATCCATTAGCTACTAGCGCATCCGTTTCATCTGTTTTACTGCCATGAGTCGTCTCACAAGTAAGTTTTTGTTGTTGGTAACAGGACTCGTGCAAAGTCGTATCACCGCGTGCGTGCCATTTCTGAGGACAGGCTCGTTCTCGTCGACGCCAGATACAACTCACTAATTTTGAACGCGAGCCATCACGACAGGCAAAAATCCGATCCGAGCAAGGTATCAGAACTTTGCAGTTTGAACGTAGCCTAAATTTCCTTTGTTTGTTTCCACGACGAAAGCTTTAATGGCGTAACAGGGTCGCCATGTCTTTAGGCCACTCATTGGTTCTCTGTATAACATGAACGTGGGCAGCTGTAGCTCAGTGCTTAAGACGTTGGACTGCTGCTCGGTTCAAACAAGTTCAAACAAGACACGGCGTAGCGTAACGTCGCCGAGCCACAGATCATCAACCAGGCCTTGAATCCAGAGCTGCACCCATCGAGCGGCCGGATTTCAGCGTGACCAAACCGGAAATTCTGAGCCTGTCCGCTTGATGCGTGCGCTACACGTTGTACGCGCAGCGGTGCAGGAGGGAGCCTCACCTGCATGTTTCGTTAGTGTGGAAGCCCAGGACACACAACGGCCGCTTTACCCGAGTCGTGTTCAGTGTTCTTACCTGCTGAACTTGTTGCCGTTTGGAGGAGTACAGCACTCTTCTGTTTTATTTGAAGGTTTTTTTTTTATTTTGAGACGAGGAAAAAAAGGAAAGGTGAACGTCCAGTTATTTGGTGAATTTCTGAACGTGTTGGAAAGCGATGTGAGTAACCGAGATTGGTTTGGTTTTTGAATCTGTTGCACCTGCTCTTGTTTGGTAAAAGTGAACCGTGTCAGATAAAGTCAAATTCGGTCACATAAACTAAAACAAGAGAAAAATGTCATCGTACGTAATGATACATAATGAATAACACGTGACGTGTGTTGTTAATTATCCAGGTCACATGACTGTTGGGGTTTTTTGGGGTGTTACACATTCCAGATGCTTTTTTTTTTCCATCTCCTCGGAGAGTATTGGGGTTGTCCGCTTCTCACCTCTCTGATGAGCGTGGACTGTGACGGACGGGGAAAGCTCAGGTTGCTTTCAGCGCTGGCTGCCTCTAAAGATCTTCTGCGTGCAGCACGATTTACTGAAGATCGGCATGTTGTGTAATCGATGCGCCTGTGCAGCATGTCAGAGGGCCGTGTGGCGCCACGCCCGAGCGGCTCCAAATAACCATAATGTAACAGCAGGCAGGTTTTTCGTGCTGTGTGGGACCGCTTCTCTTCCACGCTAAACGTGGCATCGCAATGACGTAAGCGCACTTGGGCCCAGAACAATGTGGGCGCAGGACAGTGGGGGAGGGGCGGGGGTCGCCCTCGGGCAGGGTACAAGGCAACAGTGCTTAGTGAGAGTACACCCTTAAACTGTCTGCCTCGCACGCGCGCGCACACACGGGAAAGTCTTTGTGCTGCACCCGGGGCCGTTCACTGCTGTCATTTATTTAAACTATATGGTTTATTATGTTGCGAGAACAGGATGTTCGGTTTGACTGTGACATGAACGCAGCTGAGGGAGAGAGAGAGAACCAGAAAGAGAGGGAAACTCTGAGGCAGTGAAAGACGGAGAGAGAGCTTGTGTGCAAGAGAGAACGAGAGGGTGTGCGTGAGCTAGAAGGAGAGAGATGGAAAGCAAGAGAGAGAAAAAGGGGAAACTGAGAAATAGTGGGGGGGGAGAAAGAAAGAGAGAGGAAACAGAGACAGAAAAAGGAGAAACTGACAGGGAAACACAGTGAGAGGGATGGATGGAGAGGTAAAGGAGGATAGGAGCAGAAATAACTGAGTACGGTTAATATTTTTTTATTGTGTGTTTGATTGTAACTCGTCCTTACAGATTAGTTTCTGGTGCTCAGGCCAGGAAATGAGCAAGCGCACTCCAGCCCAAACGCCACCACCACAGGTGTGTGTGTGTGTGTGAGTGTGAGTGTATGTAAGAGGGCTCTGTGCAGTGATTAGCAAAGCTCCACTCTGGTGTGGTGTTTGTGTTTAATGTGACGAGGACGTTGTGTTCAGCTCCTGCAGCACGTTCTCCGCATCCATGTCCTGAAGGAATGGCCCGAAAAACCAACGCTCCCTTAAATGGCGTTTAAACCCGTAACGGAGTTCAGGGTCAGGATTTCCACTGGGGCAGCCCGGCTGACCTGCAGCTGGCTCGTGTAGAGCTGCTGCGAGAGTCTCCTGCATCAGTGCGGTCATGAACAGGAGCGCCGGCATCCACAGGGATGGAATATCGGTCCAGTTATGAGATTCTACCTGCTCTTGTTTTCACCGCACAGCATTTTAACATTTTAGCCCTGAACTGTAGAATTGTGTGGAACGAAACGCGTTATACGGTGTGATTACTTGCGCAGGTCTGTTGGAGGGTGGCGATGTATTTCTCAGGCCCTGATGTCAGACGTGGAGAGTTGTTGGCGTCCATGTACAGGAAGCGTCCAGTGTGTGAAAGCGATTGGCTCTCACGCAGGTGTTTAGGGGCGTCGTGTTCGGTACTCCTCACAGAATTAAAATAGCCCCGGTGCAGAAGTGAGAGTAAGAGCGTGTTAAATCGCGCCGTTTTCTGAAAGCTTTACAATCGCAGACATTTCTGGAGTCTTGGCAACTCTGTAGTCACGGCAACCGTCCTTCCTCGGCAGCGGAGCGCTAGGGGGAGAAGCCACGTGATGGCAGCGCCGGGTTCCCCTCTGCATGCGCGTGCACGTTTCATAGCGAGCAAAACCCCAAACGTGCTGCACCTGTTCCAGTCCAGACGACCAGCCATCACATGGGCCCACCGAGCGACAGCTGCAGCTGCCCGGCATATTTATTTATAGACAGAGGGAGCTGAATGAGAAGGAAAGAGGGAGGGGGAGTCCACTTCAGAGAGGGGTGCAGGGGCAGAGAGGGGAGGGATCAGGGCGGGTAGTCGGGGTTCACGCAGTAGCATTTCCTTACCTACAGCGTTCCCGTTACTAGCTCTGGACAGCTGAACAGGTTTGTTTTAGCGAACAGGAGCGCTGGCATCCACAGGGGTGGAATATCGGTCCAGTTATGAGATTTTACCTGCTCCTCAAAGCAGCCGACTGCTGGCGAAGGAAACACTTTGCTTTGTGATGAGATGCGGAAATGTTTATTTCCTGTTTGTAAGAATTATTGTCATCGAGCCTCTTTTATGAATGTCTGCAGGAGTCAAAATGACAAAAAATGTTTTTTTGTAAACCACCGGATTTACAACATTTTCGGAAATGCTCATTTTCTGTTTTGTACTCACGAACATGTCCATTATCCGTAAGCTGCTTGTTCCAGATACTGCTCATTTACAAGCAGCGACACCCACAAAGCTCCATAAAAGGCCAAGTGCACAGACCGCAGGGATCGCGAAATGACTGATCATTGTAAAGCCGGGAAAACGGAAGTGGATGGTATTTTGACTTGCTTCTCTGCCAAGAAAAAATTTCATAATATAATATTAAGCAAGCGTTAAATCTTCCATCGTCTGACGTGTTGGTTTCTTTTCATTTCATTTCATCATGGAATGATCACTGTTTTTTTTTTTCTACTTTTGTGTTGGCTTGTTTGCTTAAAAACAATTTTGTTCTGTAATTATTGCAGTTATATAAATAACTGGTTTAGTCCCTGAGCTGGTGAACTCGCATGAGGTCGTTTTAAATTGGGACTCAGTACTTCTGCAAGTCGCTCTGGAGTGTGATCTGAAGTCCATCAAGTTGAAGTTTACATTTGTTTACACGTAAATTTGCACGTAAGTTGGATACAAATGTTTTGATTAAAATTTACAGCATTTTAGGGAATACTGTATTTCTTGTGTGTATACTTGAACGATTTTGAATTGAAATCGAGATACTGTTTAGAGTTACGTAACTGTTGAAAATCACATCGCAATAGCCGCAGTCTGGCAGGTAATGATGCATGGTGCGACAATAAACCATGGTACAAATTTGTGACTATTCAAAGCATGGAATAAAAACGTGAGACGCGATCATCTTACTGTAGTTTTCCCAGCTGTAATTTTGTTGTATAGATGACAGAGGGTGCAATAAATTGGAGGGAACACTCGTGGCATCACCATAGGTACTCTTACTGAGAGTGTTAGCATTAGCGTTCGGATTGAGTGCCGTGAAAACGCATGTAAAATGGGGAAGAGCTTTTGTGCGATTGACCAGAAATCGGAGCTATTCTTTTTCGCTAAAGAAAACAGGCAAACGGGGGGGGGGAGTAGTTTTAGGTTCAAGCTGATTTTTACAAGAGTTCAGAAATCAAATGAACAAAAACTGATTAAGAACAAATTATTAAGAAAAGTCTGTTTGTTATTTTCGTTTTTAGTTAAAGGAACATTTTAGTTAACAGGGTGTTATACTTTACTCCAACTTTTACAAATATTTGTAAATAACTATTGTCATCAGTATGAAAGCATGTGACATAATTCATCATTTCTTTGTGTCACATCAGCCAGTGCTAGTAGTGACAGAGAGGGGGAGCGAATTTGTGATTGGGTGTTGACGGATGATGGAAAAAGGGAAGGGGGGGTTGAGCTGTGTGTAGGACTGCTCTTGTGTCTGTGCGGAGCGTGTGTGTATGTTTCAGGTCCTCATTGCCCTGTAAAAGGAGTGATTCAGCACAAAGATGGAGCGATAAGGGCTATGTGAATGGGGGTGGGGGGGCTGGGGGCTGTGTGCTGGCAAGCAAGCGCACGAGCGTGTGTGTGTTTGAGGGCGATAAAAGCTGAAGAGATGATCTCTTCTTGAGTCGCTCTTGTGTCGAGCACCTGCTGACGTGTGCGCGCGCGAGTGTGCGTGTTTTCTCTGGGAGACGGGTGTAAAGTGTCCTCATTTACTGACAGACGCTTCATGCTACACGCGCTGCATCTAAATCACACGACCAGGAAAGCACCCGCAGCACGTTTATAGAGACGTGGCAGACCATAGGCTGAAAAAATTTATAGTTTGGGTTTGTAATTAGCCCACAGAATGTTGGTACAACCTTTTTCAGAAAATTCAGTGTGCCAGCGTAACTTTTTCCCCTGACGGTGTGTTTTTAATTGCATCTAGCAATATCAGGATGTGTATCGTTGCATCACCGTATTTTGTGATGCTCCCCAATAAATGTTTCCGCCGTGAGGAAGTGATTCAGCTGTGAATCAAGTGTGCCATGTGTTTTGGGTTGCAACATTTTTTTTTTTGGAAATGTAAGCTGCTAAACTGAGCCCCAGGACAGAGAAAATCAATGCTAGATGCAAAACACAAAATGTTTAAACTCATTATTTAGCGATTTGTCACACGCCAGAGCCGTGCTCTCTGTGCTTGGGTGAATAAATTGCAAAGGAACCATAAATGTCCATCTTGCTGTGACTCAAACTGCACAACGGCATGATGCCCAGGCTTTAGCTGACGTTTATGCAATATGGTCAGGTTTCCTGGTCTGTTCATGCTTTTGTTTGTGTTTCCAAGGAATTTTTTCTTTAATAGGTCCGGAGTCCTGTTATTAACTCTACGTATGATTATAGTCGTATAAAGAAGTTTTAACGGCAAGTATACATATCCGATTTGCATCTAATTTCATAGTAGGAATGAGATAGTGGTCCTAAAGCAGAGCCCTGAGGTACACCACAGAGACTTTGACAGATTTATTTCGTTAAGTTAATATCTCCACTGAAACACAAACGGATTCATTTGAAACTGCAGCCAAGCAGGAAAAGTCTTCAGTTCATAGCATGACGTAATCGAGTAGTCCTCACTACGTTTTATTCTTCAGTATACCTGGTTTACATTTTTTCCTGTACTTTATGAAAGTAATGAGCGTAACTTAATGCCTTTGTCTTTCTCTCTCTCTCTGTCTCTCTCTCTCTCACAGAGTTGAGCTCGTTGTCATGGGACGACCTGGAGAGCAATCTGCCGGACGAGTTGATTCCAAGTGGGCCGAATGGAGATCTCGGTCTGATGGCCATGCCCTCGAACGGTGGCGGAGCGGGCACGGCCGGGCTGGCAGACGCTGCAGCTAAGCACAAGCAGCTCTCCGAGCTGCTGCGAGCGGGCAGTGGCGCCGGCCTGAACTCGGCAGCTCTGAATTCGTCCAGCCCGGGACCTGGCGGGGGCATGGGGCCTCAGCTCGGAGCTCTGGGTAAGAGCCCGCTGGGCCAGGGCTCTCCATCACACGCTTCTCCGACACCAAAGCCAGCAGGAGCTGCACCAGGCACGCCGGGTAACGGCGCCATGGGCCTGAATGCCGGCTTCAACCCGGCCATGCTGAATAACGGCATAATGGCACAGAGCGCGGCCACGCAGCAGCAGGGCCAGGTGATGAACGGGACCCTGGGGCCGGGCGGGCGGGGCAGAGGCGCACCGGCCATGCAGTACCAAGGGGCGGCGTCTGTAGGGCAGCAAGTGGCTTCAGCAGCAGGGGCAGCACCAGGAGGTGCAGGCAGCGTGCTGGCGGAGACCCTGACACAGGGGGCGCAACAGATGGGCATGAATGCTCAGCAAGCAGGCAACATGAACAAGGTGAGAGACTCGCGCTTTCTTTACACTGCCGTGTTGTAACGTCATGCTCCGTCAGTGCACTTAATTACCCAGCATGCAACTTTCAAACACGCCATCAACCTTGACTAGTCTGTACAACAAGCGCAGTTCATTATTAAAGACCTAACAAGTTACCATTATTAATAAAGAACCGTCAAATATCGCCAACTATCATACAGATTTTTTTTTTTTGCCCGCTGAAGAAACTCATGCCGCGCATTTATGATAACCATTTGAAGGGTTATCAGGTTATATAATGACAATAAGACATGCACGTTCCCATCAGTGCCTTATCTTCTCTCATCTCTGCTAGCAGCCCAGTGTGATGATGAATGAGCCAGTTATCCCCCCAAAAAAAATTTAAGCATCCCTTTTTTCAGTAGAGACTAATCCTCGTGTTGTATAATATGCAAATAGCGTTGATTTGCACAGAATGTATGTCTGGCTATCCGCACAGCATTTCATGGGTAATTGGTTGATTAGGATGAAGAGCAGCATTCTGCACTCCACAATGCGGCTGAGCTGCTTTGTTTAAAACGTAAATATGACCACGGTGGGCGTGTCGGACAAATTGCGACCCTCAAACGCTTGTGTTTGTGTGGTATGCAAATGGCGAGGTTACCGCTGTCTGATGTGGATTACATTCCAGCTTGGGAACTATAAAAGGTATTGGTTTATTTGTGAAAATTACACACGTGTGTGCGTGAAACTGGAAGATGCGTGTAGGAATTATGTCCGATTCCGTGTATGCTGTTCTCTGACACATGCTTTTAAATGCTGTTATATATTTTATTGTTCCGTTTCACCCCGTACAAGCGACTAGTCTTCACACGGGCATGTCGGTGTAGAGTCATCCTTTTTGTTTGCGTGCTTTTTTTACGCACCGCACTGCAGGAAGGCGCTTCTGTTTACAACTGCAAACGCACTGTTTTGTTCACCCAGAGAACCGGATAATTACGGCTAAATTGGACTGATGTGAAATTACAGGAGTGTTTTCCAACAGGCAGCGTAATCACTGCTGAGATTCGGAGTCTGCTCGCATCAACATCGCAGCTGCGCGACTGATCATGAAAAATCACCGTGCTGGGGTTCAGGGTGCTGTGCTGAACGTGGTAGAGAACAGCAATGGGAACTGGTGGCCGTGTTGCACCATGCATCCAGTCAGATTCATCACCTAGGCTTCATTTCCTCAACAGCGGTGTGTTCTTGCATCCGCACAAGCCTGTGTACAGTGCAGTGCGGCACAGCTAGCTATTGTGTTTACCTTTCACCGGACGCCGCTGCGGTTTCACAGGAAGTTCGTAGGAAGCTGTCGGGCGGCCCTCACACACTTCTCACGCTTCCACTCGCTACTCCTACCACATCAGAGCACCATCGTGCTTTCTCTAGTCTGTGTGTAGCAACAGTACATCATTCGGGGAGCCCCCTCTTCTCATGCGTTAAGGGTGCTGCTTCTTGTAGGGAAAAAATGCTGTTCGATAAGTAACAGAATAAAATTACAGGACACCCAGTGCTGGTACCAACCAGAACTGCTGATTAGTTTTACAAAGCATGAACGCCTCTGTCTTGAAGACTTTCCCAAGGAGAGAATCAATTTCAGCTTGTGATTTGTGACTGCACAACCATCTGAACAAACTAACGAGCCCCATCTGACCAGTCAGAATCAAGAATTCCACAGAACTGGTGTGTGTGTGTGTGTGTGTGTGTGTGTGTGTGTTCAGAGACAGTGAATGTAGTGGCAGCTACAGCTCTTGAGGGATGAGAGGGAGCGAGTCGAGCCAAAGAGTGCCACAAATCTGTATGTGAATGAGTAAGCACAGCGGGAGGAGGGTCAGGGTAAAGCTGTGTGTGTGTGTGTGGAGAGCAAGAGAGAGGGAGCGAGAGGAGGGCTGGCAGCGCGTGCGGTGCTCAGCTGGCCTCTTTTATCTGGTCCGCTGGAGCGATGTCAACAGAGGAGAGCGAGCGGCCGGCACGCTGCCGGAGGGAGGGAGGGAGGGAGGGAGGGAGGGAAGTGTTGAAGTGGATGAACGGAAGTAGAAGAAGGAGGGGAGGGTGCACTTCAGAGCAGGCTCCTGTCTGACAGAGAGGAAGCGGTTTGCCTGGCCCTGTAAAGTTGCGGCTGTTCCTTGAGCGCTCCTGCCCTGAACATTTCAGTGTTTTCTCTCCACAGTCCCTATTCAGGCTTGTTAATTAACTAATCACTATAATTAGGGGAATTTGGAAAAAAGGGGAAAACGGCAAACTGCGGAGGGGTACAGGGATGAGAAGCACTGATCTGTGCTGTAGAAAAGCTTGAATACTGCTGACATTTTTGTGTGTGTGAAAGAAGGTCAAGTTGGTAGTTATGTTGTATAGTACTCTATCTATCTATATCTATGTCAATAAATATTATGAAAAAAGAGCTGCTGTTTTTTCTCAGTCATGATGGGTTTGGATAAATTTCTCTGAGTGACGTAACATCAGATTTCAGTTTTAACGGCTGCCGGATTGAATCACTTGCTCATGAGCGATGGCTGGTGTTAATTCTTAGCTTTTATAAGGTGACCCTAACATGACAAACAGCTATTTTGTCATGGACCTTTAAATGACTAAAATTGAGCCGTTGTTGTTGCACAGTGCCAGTGTTGTCATGTTCTGTATTTCATTCGCATATTTGCTCATGGATTTAATCAGTATTGCTGAGATTTGTGTTGCTCTTGAGTCACGAGCTTTGCTCCTTTTTCTCTTATGATGATTGATATTTAGGCAAAATATTTCTTATATTTAATATTTCTCCTTGTTTTTCCTTTCCGTGTGTCTAGATGGGCATGGGCGGGGGCGGCAGCCCGTTTGGTCAGTACCAGGCGGGCGGGCAGCAGCTAGCGACGGCGGGTGTGAATGCCCAGCTGCAGAATAAAGCAGCAATGGCAAACAGCCTTCCAGCCTTCAGTGCTGATCTGAAAGGAGCCGCTGTGCCAAACGTACCCAACATGGTGAGTGTTTAGTGCTGGCTTGTTTCTCGTCTCTCGTTTCTTCTGCAAAACTCATTTCATACTGGCAGGATGCTGATGTTGTTGTGTCTGAAGTCACAAAAAGCTTTTAACAATCTGCTGAGATTTTAACATTGCGGGAAGCCTGAAGACAAGATGCCACAAAGATTGATTGTATTTTTATTTATGTTTTTTAATTGTTAATTATAACTGATGCACAGTTTCAGACTTTCCAAAGCCACACCCGAACTCGCGCACATCAAGCAGTGTTAATGAGTCAGCTAGATGCTTACCAGCCTTTCCTGGTTAACGTCAAATTCCATGAATCTTTTTTTTTAGATGTACCTATAGACGCAACATCTGTGACGTGTTATGACTCATAGTACCTGTTAATTGGGTTGAAATCTGTTAACCGTTCCCAACAAGTGACCTAATATGTTTTTGTGTGCAGCCCCAGGCGCAGCAGCAGGTGGCAGTGGGAATGGTCGGGTGTCAGGGTGTTCCTGCTGGCCCCACGGCCGACCCGGAGAAGCGCAAGCTGATCCAGCAGCAGCTGGTCCTGCTGCTCCATGCGCACAAGTGCCAGCGGCGCGAGCAAGCCAACGGCGAGGTGCGGGCCTGTGCTCTGCCCCACTGCAGGACCATGAAGAACGTCCTCAACCATATGACCCACTGCCAGGCCGGCAAGTCCTGTCAGGGTGAGTCGCACGTGTCCCCAAAAACACACACACACACACACTTTCATCAGCAACAAGACATGTACTAAACTTTCTCTACTTCCTGTATTTCTTACGCTGACTGTCTCATCTCTCCGTCCATCCGAAGTGGCTCACTGTGCATCCTCAAGGCAAATTATTTCTCACTGGAAGAACTGCACACGGCACGACTGCCCCGTCTGCCTCCCGCTGAAGAATGCCAGCGACAAGCGCAACCAGCAGCGTGAGTCTCCTAATCTGCTCTTCCTCATGTCTTGCCCCTCACTCTTGTTTTTGGTCGCTGTTCTTTGATTCTCTTATCTGTTGTACGCTTTTCTAAACCACGGACAGAGAGCTGAATAACTAACAAGCTACTCCCGAATGTTTTATCTGTCAAAGTGTAGTAAATGATAAATGTTCTCCCCTTTCGATTTTCATTGCATAACTAATTACCTACAATGCCTCTGCAAAAAGAATTGCTCTGGTAGCCAAAGAGGAAGTGCATGTAAGCGAGGGAGAGAAACTACATGTGCCCAAAGACCATTAGTAGTGCAGCCACAATGAAACTTCTCACTATCGTTACGCTTTATACGAACTTTCTTATAGTATCGATATTCCAAGATCAAGGTTGTGATATTGAACTCGCCTGCCGCACCAGCTCTCTTCAATATTTGCCCTCTCTATGGCGTGCAGAATGCTCACTTGATTTCACTGTTTAGAGTTGAGGGTAATCAATTACTCTGATTTTGTAGCTATGCTGACATCTCCCAACGCGGGCCTGCAGAACGCAATAGGATCAGTGGGTTCGGGTCAGAACGCAACTCCGGCCCTCAACACCCCAGCTCCTATAGACCCGAGCTCCATGCAGCGAGCCTACGCCGCCCTGGGCCTCCCCTACAGCAACCAGAGCCCCGCGCAGACCCAAACGCCTCCCACTCAGCCTGCGCAGACCCAGCACCAGCAGCAGATGAGGCCGCTGAACGCGCTTGGTAACCGCACACAATCTTATAATCAGTGGAATTGACATCATGCAAGACGTGAACTGTCATTCAAGCGAAGTGATTGACTGACTATTGGGCTCAGTGTCGTTATAGTGAATTAGGTGTCAGCTCTGGTTATGATTGTGTGAAAACGCACTGTTTCTCTACAGGCACTAACCAGATGAGCATGAGCAGTGGGGCGATGGGCGTGCCCACATCAGACCAAGCTAAACTGCATCCCGACGGCAACATGCCATCTACTCTGAACGCCACCAGGTAATCAGCTAATCTGTACTACTACCACTGCAGATGTTTCCGTACTTTGCAACATGGATGGTTTTATACTTTAATGTGGTCTCTCTCTCTCGTTCTCTTTCTCTCCTGTAGTCAGCTGATGTCAGACAACTCGTCAGTGGGAGCTCTGGCTAACATGCCCACGGCGGCACCTCTGTCAGCCAGCGGAGTGAGAAAAGCCTGGCATGAGCACGTCACTCAGGACCTCCGCAACCACCTCGTCCACAAACTGTTAGCACCCTCTATATATGTCTGTCTGCAACTTTTTTGTGATTCCTCTTTAACAGGATCATTTATTTTTGTGTGTCGTACAGAGTGCAGGCCATCTTCCCTACGCCGGACCCTGCAGCCCTGAAAGATCGGCGCATGGAGAACCTGGTTGCCTATGCACGGAAGGTGGAGGGAGACATGTACGAGTCGGCCAATAGCAGAGTAAGAAGATGAACAGAATTTAAACACGCGCACACACACTAGCACACAGTGCTGTCTGCCCTCTTCCACATTTCACACAGTACTAATCTGGCACTCGTCATATGTCATACTACCGTCACTTAACTTTTTTGTGCTTTTGTGTGTAGGATGAGTACTACCACTTCTTAGCAGAGAAGATTTACAAGATCCAGAAGGAGCTGGAGGAGAAGAGGCGCTCCCGGCTCCAGAAGCAGATCATTAACCAAGCACCCATGACTGCACCGGGGGCACAGCAGCCAGCTCTGAACCAGCCCAACTCACTGGGACCCCGGCCTCAGAGTGAGTCTCCCAGACGTCCACACACAAGCACATACTTCAGTGACACAAGCTGGTGCTCACTTTGACTTGTCATACTGCTGTTTCTCACACACACAAACACCTAATCATTCTCTTTATCTGCATCTTTAAGATGGACCTGTGCCGTTGGCCAGTGTGCCAAATCAGATGATTAACCGCATGCAGGTCAACCAAGGTACTGCCCCTTTCCCTCTTATTGCAAAGTGATTGTGTGTGTGTGTGTGTGTGTGTGTCGTAAAATGTCATCATGGTGGGTTTTTTTTTTTCCATGTTTTAGGGATGAACCAGTTCAATGCAATGTCCATGCAGAATGTGCAGATGTCTCAGGCTCCAATGGCTGCTCGAGCGGCCTCCCCTATGAGTCACGCACAGCAGATAAACATGAGCTCTGTTCCTCAGGTTGGTGTTTGCTCCCATGCTCACGCACATACACACAACATTCATTCATCACCACATAGTACTGTTTTGTTTTTATTCTTTCTTGTTATTGAAGGTTAACATGTGGTATCAAATATACTATCAAATATCACATTTTTTGTTGTCTTTCAGATCGGCATGTCACCCACGCGGATGGCCCCGGCACAAGGGATGATGGGACCTCACGGTGGGAACATGGTGCCGCAGGCGGCAAATCAGACGCAGTTTATGCAGCAGTTTTCCACCAATGCTAACGCTATGAACGTCAACATGGGTCAGCCCAACACACAGGCAGCTGTCCCTCAGGTTAGACAGAAAACACACATGTATGCGCATACATGGTGGTGGTGATGATTGTCAGTGTGAATTGTAGTATAATTACTGTGTAATTATATTGTAATTATTGTATGTGGTGTGAATTAAGTTCTCCATTATTGACTCCAGCACCAAGATATGTTCCTTGTAACTCTCTTCCCCAGCAGCCACAGAACCTCCCTCTGAATGCACTCGGCCCTCTGGGCTCTCAGATGAACTGCCCTGCACCTCCCCAGGCCCCTCTCGGTGCCACCCCACCCCCTAGTGCTGGAGCTGCTGGCACCGGCTCTAACCTGCCACCAATGCAGGCTAACCAGGCCAGCACACCTACCCCTGGCCCGGCACAGAGCACGCCACCGCACACGCAGCCTCAGACGGAGCTGCCTGCCCTGCCCCAGCCCCATCCTGGCACACCGGTGAGTGCATAGGCCTCTGCTCCTCTCCTTAGGTTGGTAGGTCCATTCTCGCATTTTTTTTTCTTTTTTTTTTTGCTTGGGTGTGACAAAGCGAAAAAAGCCCTGTGTGGTGATTTTGTAGTTTTTGTTTCCGCCACTCTGGGTTATGATGACAGTGACTAGCTGTTCACATTACTCGTTTGGCTATGCATCAGATCTAGGCCCATGTGTGAAAGTATCTTGGATCAGACTTGTAATTAATAGTGTAATATTTAACCTAATAATGTGCAGAGTAATTAGTATATAATTTTAGAGTTCTCATCCTCTTTCTCTCTCTAATTCAGAGTGCCGATAACCGAGTCCCCACTCCGGCATCGACAGCCAGCGCTGACCTGCACACGCAGCATGCCGTGCCCGAGCTGCCCGCTGTGGTTGAGCCCAAAACAGAGGCCAAACAAGAAGAGCAGGACTTTGAGTCTAGCACCGCAGAAACCGAACCCAAGATGGAGGTGGGTGTCTGTTAGTGCCTGATGTATGCTTCAACCCTATACCTAAAATTATTATTTTTTTACTATCTTTATTGTTTTTTAACAAGGAAGAAAGGATTTCTTAAAAAACAAAAAAGCATATAACATGACACAACATAAAAACATTTTAGTTTGATTCACTATAACAGGAGGAGTGCCCCCTTATGGCCTCATGAACATAGAATAATATTGTTTTTGATCCTTTAATACTTCAGAGTTAAAGAATAATCTTAAATAAACCTTTCAATCATGCCATTTTATGTTAAATGATGTATTATTAGACAGCGCTCATGAAATTTCCCTCACACGTTCATCTTGAGCAGCCAGTGCTCGTTGTGTACAGTGACATCTGAATTTCCTTGCATCAGTAAATCATATCAGGAAGATCTCGCAAGCATTTAACAAGCACACGAAAACTGTCTCTTTCTGCATTTTACATTTGCAAAACAGAATTTCTACTGTCTCTTTGAATTAAAAGGATATCTATTAATTTCTTCTTTAATTCAGTTGGCTTTTAAACTATTATTCCGATATCGATATCGGCAAGCATGAAGTAACGGCTGTCACGTGACCCTGTCTCAGGTGGAGGACGATTCTGGCCCTCTGGTCAAGAAGGAAGAGCCCGAGAGCTCAGAGACCAAGCCGGAGCCAATGGACACAGAAGATAAGAAGACGGACATTAAGGTGGAGACGAAAGAGGAGGAAGAAAGCAGCACGACTGGCACTACGTCGTCCTCACCGTCACAGTCTCGCCGGAAAAGTGAGTGCCAAATTATTCACTGGAAAATGCTGACCTGGCTGTCCCCCCGAACTTTTGAAAAAATACGAACTTTTTGCTGTTTTTCCGTCCTCCAGTCTTCAAACCAGAGGAGCTGCGCCAGGCACTAATGCCTACGCTGGAGTCTTTATACAGACAGGATCCTGAGTCTCTGCCCTTCCGCCAGCCTGTGGATCCCATACTGCTGGGCATCCCGGTTAGTCCCTCGCTATTACACCGTACAAACACACGCACATCATTTGCTCTGTTCTCTGGTTTTAAAACGATGCCGGGTCTATCGTGCGTGTCTGCAGGACTACTTCGACATCGTAAAGAACCCCATTGACCTGTCCACCATTAAACGCAAGCTGGACACGGGGCAGTACCAGGAGCCCTGGCAGTACGTAGATGACGTGTGGCTCATGTTCAATAACGCCTGGCTCTACAACAGGAAGACGTCACGTGTCTATAAGTACTGCTCCAAGCTGGCCGAGGTGTTCGAGCAGGAGATCGACCCTGTCATGCAGGGCCTCGGATACTGTTGCGGCCGGAAGGTAAGCACGCGGATTGTGATGTTTTTATTATTTTCAGAGAAGAGAAAGGTGTGTTTGTTAAACTGACTCCTTACCCAATGAGGTCTTGATAGAAAGCCTGAGAAGTATTAAAATTAAATAACATCTTGTTTTGGTGAAATATGTTTCTAGTTTCCTAAAGTTGAGGTGTGAAAGTATGTTACAAGCTAAAACCATATTTTTTTCCAGCTGTTTGCCTGAATCCAGGGACCAGTGATTAAACATGCACCTTTTTAGCCACGCCCCTTTTTTTAGTTCACTTAATAATGCACAGTATGTAATCCAAACAAGAAAAATGATAAATTTCTCTCTTAGACGAGGACGAATAGATGAGGTCTCCTAATACAGTTATGTAATATAATACAATTATGCATAGCTTTTTCCCTTTTTCTTACTCGCATATTCTGACTTCTTGTCACTTGCAGTATGAGTTTTCCCCTCAAACGCTGTGCTGCTATGGCAAGCAGCTCTGCACTATTCCCCGCGACGGCACCTACTACAGCTACCAAAACAGGTGAGTCATCCAGTCAAAGCACAGAAGAGATGTGTGCAGCGAGCTGGTTTAGTGCTTCGAGTGGAAGGGTAAAAGGACATACGAAAGGATTTGCATAGGAAAGTCTAAAGTGACTGAAGCAAAGTGTGTACACTCTGCTTTTACACTGCGTTTACGTGCAGCGTCATCTGGGCGATCCTTTTAATAACAGAATAAATAATAATAATCAGGCTTGGGGAATGACGGAATACGTGGAATGGCATTGCGTAATCAGGATACATAAAAGGTAACCATATTCCGTTATAGTTATAACTCCTCTGTTATAAAAAAAAAAGTTGTAATCATATTACTGATACTTTTAGTAAAAACAGGGATTATTTAAAGGATTAAAATTTTAAAATGCATATGGGCTGCACCAACTAATAAAATTTAAATTGATAATAAAAATTGCCAATCATTTCATTATTAGTTGAACTGTTATGAAGCACACTGCGCACTACGTCACGTCATGACACATTTGAGTGAAATGGAGCAGCAGAAACATCAGTATGACTTTCTATGCTGTATGAAACTCTTTGCAGTACACTACCCTGCTGGCCTGGAATGTGAGAAGCGTGATGTTCCTGCTTGAACCTTCATTACCAGCTTTGTGTGTGTAACAGCAACGAATAAAGCTGTTTGAATCAGTTAGCTTAAAAAAAGTAAAAGGTTAAACTAGTCCATTTTTCCAACCCTCCTTTCAATTTACAAGTTGACCCCAAAAAGAGTCGTATAATGGTTATACTGAATAAGTAACGACATTAATTTGTTCGATGTAAGCGATTGATTATATTCTCATGTTGTGGCAGATTATCTGATAAAGGTCACTAATGTTGTAATTAATTTTTTAATTAAGCCTCGTTAAGGAAAGGTTATTCAATTAACATATTAAAAAGAATCAAGTAAATATAATTATTATTTAAAAAAAATTATAATAATAATTGACAGATTCAGCCCTAAATAAAGAACGATATACTACATGTGCGCGAAACACTTCACAAGTCTCAACACCTCTCTGGTGAAATCAGAGCTAATCATACAGTGAACGAATCATTATCATGGCCTCTGGTGAAAAAAAAAAAAAGTGTGTTCGCTGGGTGGAAATTCGAACATTATTTTGTCTTTAGACAGAAAAGGGGAACAACATCACAGTAAAGTAAGTTCTGCCTTATAGCTGTGAAAATGCTGTCCTCAACCATACTCCGAAAGTAACGGGAAGTAATCAGTTACATTACTTTTGTAGTACTTGGATTAAGTTACTCACTACATTTTTTTTAGCAGGTAATTAGAAATTGTATCACATTTTGAAGTAACCCTCCCAACCCTGATGATGATGATAATGATAATCAAAGAAGAATAGCTGTGTAAACATTTGTCTCTTCACCCATCTTGCATATATGCAATAAGTTTACATTTTGTACGCACCACTTATCTTCCCTACATCTCCACAGACATGCATACAGATCTTCATTACTGCTTTTCAGAAGATGTAGCTTCCATCTTACTTCACCCAGTGTTGAGTGCTTAATTGATTGTCAGTAAAACACACGCTGGCTCCTGTCCACATGCTTTGAGTTTTTTTTTTTTTTTTTTGTTTTTTTTTTTCTTCCCTTCTCGTTAATTAAATAGCTGATTAGTCAAAACAGACTCCCCTGCGCCCCCTGCAGGATGAACACTGCATCAGCAGACTCGAACACAGCTGCAGGCAATCAGAGATCATTACATTTAGAAAGAAATTTGTAAAATGTGAGGAAAGTAAGCGTGCGTGTGTAAAAGAGTCATAACTGATTTTTGTGTAACTGTGTGCTCTCTCTGTATGCAGGTATCACTTTTGCGAGAAGTGCTTCAATGAGATTCAGGGAGACAGCGTGACGCTGGGCGACGATCCCGCGCAGCCGCAAACGTGAGTGCTAATAAACGTGATACGTCGAGATCAGATAAACAAACAAATTAGTAATAAGAATTATGTCATTAAAAATAATGCAAAATATCTCAAAAATCATTTTTTGGCTTTCATTTCAATATGGGGTTTTTTTCCTCTCTTTTTTCTTTATCTCTCTCTCTCTTCGTCATCTGTCTCCCTGTCTCTTTCTTGCTATCTCTCTTTCTCTCCATCTTTCTTCTCTCTTACTGTCTCTGCTCTATTTCTTGCTTTTTATTTCTCTCACTTCCTCTCTGTCTTCTCCTTTCTCTCACTCGGTCTTTCTTTTATCTTTCGTCTCTCTCTCTATCTCCCTCTCTGTGTGTGCGCGCAGGATGATTTCCAAGGATCAGTTTGAGAGAAAGAAGAACGATACACTAGACCCTGAGCCGTAAGTAGTCAGACAAACGCTGTTTAAATCCATTTATACACTAACTGCTCCATGTGACAGACTTCACTTCATTACTGCAGTATAAAATGGTAGCATGTGTGCGATCGACAGCGTGCTCCACAATGTGCAGCAATATGCATTCTGTTGGATGGCGCCCCCTGCTGTATGACACTCCCACTCCTACTCTGGTGGCTCCTGAAGCGATTTAGGCCGTATTCTAGTTTGTCGGGTTATTGGAGCAGCACACACACTGTTAACTGTAGCGTTTATGCTGTGTAAGAGCGTTCCCATTAGTCCTCCAACAAATGCGTACTTGCACTGGCTTGCTTGCAAATGCATAAGAACTGGAGGTATAGAGAATGAACAATGCCTCACTGTTTGTATCTGCAGTTAGCACATCAGAGTTCAAACACTTTCCGATAAAAATGATTTAAATCTATTAACAGTGAGCCAATTCTTCTGCACTCAGGTTTGTTGAATGTAAAGATTGTGGACGCAAGATGCATCAGATATGCGTTCTACATTATGAAGTCATCTGGCCCTCGGGGTGAGTGGTGTTAGTGTATGTGTGTGTGTGTGTGTGTGTGTGATTTTACATTATTGCAAGTGCGCACAGTAACGGCTTTGTCTCCACAGCTTTATCTGTGATAACTGTTTGAAGAAGAGCGGGAAGACGAGGAAGGAAAATAAGTTCTCAGCAAAAAGTAAGTGAACTATTCTTCATGTCCTGTGAACACATTGCTCGAATCCCCACAGCCGAAATTTCATCAGCTTGAGCGATGCTTGTCAGGTGAGCATTTGGAAGGCTCGAGAATCAAGTTATTGTAATCACTGGTTTCAAGAGCAGAACAAACTTGGTAGACTTTGTACCTCCAGAAAGTCAAAATGTGCTTTTTCCTCTGGCCGTGTTCTCCCTTCATGGAACTTGTAATACTCATAAAGCCTTTTCTTCAGTAATTTTGCAGCATCTAATACAAGTTGGTTAACCAAACAAGCAATGGCAAACAAGTAATATGTGGTTTTGTAAATGTGCATTCGCCGCTTTTCACTTGTCAATAACAAGGACTTTAGCTAATTACACGTGAATGTCATTTTGGACTAGAGATTTTTTTCCTTTGAATTTTGCATGACAGCTCGCTTTGCTACTTTATTCTATTTAACATGCGAACTGTGCAACAAACCAATCGCTTTATCAGACAAGCAGCCTTCTATATGCAAGTCTTTTGTCACTTGTGGTGTTCTGGAGTCACCAGTGGGTGTAAATACTTATGATAAAGTCTATAAAATAAAACAAGATATTTTTGATGCACAAAACCTTAGTGTTTATGCAGAAGCTAATGACTGACCCCTTATAATTCACCAAGTGATCGTATAATATCAGGATGAGCAGAGCAGATCAAGCCGACGTCGTCCATAGATCACTGTAATGAACTCTGTACGTGTGTGTGTGTGTCAGGATTGCCATCGACACGGTTGGGCACATATATAGAGGACCGAGTGAATAAGTACTTGAAGAGACAGAACCACCCGGAAGCCGGCGAGGTGTTTGTGCGAGTGGTGGCCAGTTCAGACAAAACGGTGGAAGTCAAACCCGGCATGAAGGCCAGGTATGTCTTTCCTCACCACTGTCACCTCTGAGTTCCTCATCAGGGATCCAAATCTTCATCTGAATTTCTGTAAAGCTGCTGTATGGCACGTCTGCTATGAGAATTGCTCCTTTAAATCATGCCAGCTTAGGAAACTAACGGCTTGCTCCCCCGCCAGGTTTGTAGACAGCAACGAGATGGCCGAAAGCTTCCCCTACAGAACCAAAGCACTTTTCGCCTTTGAGGAGATAGACGGTGTCGACGTGTGTTTCTTTGGCATGCACGTACAGGAATACGGCTCGGAGTGTGCTTTCCCCAACACCAGGTAAAACCTTCCTGATCACTGACTATGGAGTGCTTTTCTGGCGGGAGAGCCACAATCTAACATTGCTGTTTCTCTTCGCAGACGGGTATACATATCGTACCTTGACAGTATTCACTTCTTCAGACCTCGTATGCTTCGGACGGCAGTTTATCACGAGATTCTCATCGGTTATCTGGAATACGTCAAGAAATTGGGGTACGTCTGTTTATTTGTTAATACTCACTGCCGTGTTCGAGCGAGGATGTTTTTTGATGCAATCGCTGTGCACAGATATTAAAACGTTTCTTGTGTAGCGATAACCATGCCTTTTAATTCCTCTCGGCAGGTATGTGACAGGACACATATGGGCGTGCCCTCCAAGCGAAGGTGACGACTACATCTTCCACTGTCACCCCGCCGATCAGAAGATCCCCAAACCTAAGCGCCTGCAGGAATGGTACCGTAAGATGTTGGACAAGGCCTTTGCAGAGAGGATACTCCATGACTACAAGGTACAGTTAACATTTCACCTCCTGCTTCTGGATGATTTTTTTTATTTATTTATTTTTTATTGGTAAAGCAAGTTTTCAGTAAGGGGGGGGGGGGGGGCAAAATTTTATCACGGGTGTATTAATTTAAACAGATCGCTTGATGACTATGTGGTTAAATATTGCAACAATTACTCAAATAATTAGCTTCTAGCTGTGACGTGGCACTGATCAGCAGCCATGTAGTTAATAAAAGTGTTTTAGTTGTTTGCGTCCTGATGCAAACAACTTTGAAGTTGGTTAGTTTCCGAGAACAGTACGCCTGAACTCTCACATCAGTGTTGGTTGTGAAAGTAATTGTACATATGGATGCATTTTATAGGATATCTTTAAACAAGCTACAGAGGACCGTTTGACAAGTGCAAATGAGCTTCCTTACTTCGAGGGCGATTTCTGGCCTAACGTGTTGGAGGAGAGCATTAAGGAGCTGGAGCAGGAGGAGGAGGAGAGGAAGAAAGAGGAGAACACTGCGGCCTGTGAAACTCCAGAGGTGAGATTTCTTTTTTTGCAGGACAGTGGTATACGGGAGGTCCTCGGGTTACGTACATCTTGACATACGACGTTTCGAGTTTACGACGCTCATGTGCACGGTGGAAGAATACGCAGTCTATTTTTTTATTATTATTTTTTAGACCTTCCCCCATTGCATTTATATATCTTTTTCTCCTTTCAGGGCACACCAGGGGACAGCAAAAATGCCAAGAAGAAGAACAATAAGAAAACTAATAAGAATAAGAGCAGCTTGAGTCGAGCCAATAAGAAGAAGCCTGGGATGCCGAATGTAGCCAATGACCTATCCCAGAAACTGTATGCCACCATGGAGAAACACAAAGAGGTGTGGCATGTCAGCAGTTTGTCTATTTATCATATGGATGTTGCTGTATTGTTTAGCATCCTGGTTGATGTAGCTGTCTTTAAAGCACCCGACGTTTTTCCTCCAGGTTTTCTTCGTGATTCACTTGCACTCTGGGCCGATGATGAACACGTTGCCACCCATAATAGACCCTGACCCGCTGCTCTCCTGTGACCTGATGGACGGGCGAGATGCGTTTCTGACGCTGGCGAGGGATAAACACTGGGAGTTCAGCTCTCTGCGCCGCTGCAAGTGGAGCACCATGTGCATGCTGGTCGAGCTGCATAACCAGGGCCAGGACCGCTTCGTCTACACCTGCAACGAGTGCAAGCACCACGTGGAGACTCGCTGGCACTGCACTGTCTGCGAGGTCAGAGACAGTGCTCATAGTTTCAGGGAGAGGGGGTGGACTCAGTTTGGGGGAAGGGGAAGGTTTGTTAGTGATAGGCAGACATGTTACCATGTCTTGTCGTCTTCACTGAGAATGATCTCCATTGTATTTTTTTGTTTTTTTCTTTTACAGGACTTTGACTTGTGTATCAACTGCTATAACACTAAGGGCCACGAACACCAGATGGTCAAGTGGGGTCTCGGTCTGGATGACGACAGCAACAGCCAGAGTGGTGAGGCCTCCAAGAGCCCGCAGGAGAGCCGGCGTCTGAGCATCCAGCGCTGCATACAGTCCCTGGTGCACGCCTGCCAGTGTCGCAATGCCAACTGTTCTCTGCCATCCTGCCAGAAGATGAAACGGGTGGTGCAGCACACCAAGGGTTGTAAGCGCAAGACCAATGGCGGTTGCCCTGTCTGCAAGCAGCTCATTGCGCTTTGCTGTTACCACGCTAAGCACTGCCAGGAGAACAAGTGCCCTGTGCCCTTCTGCCTCAATATCAAGCACAAGCTGCGGCAGCAGCAGCTGCAGCACCGCCTCCAGCAGGCCCAGATGATGCGACGGCGCATGGCCACCATGCAAGGCCGTGCTGGACCCCAAAGCCTGCCATCCCCTCCACCTTCTGCAGCTCCAGGCACGCCCACAGCACACCAGCAGCAGCAGCAGCAGCCAAACACGCCCCAAACGCCACAGCCCCTCCTTCCTAGCCAGCCGGCCACGCCCAATGCCGGCGTCATGTCTCCCACCTATTCTAACGCTCCCCGCAATGGCCAGCAAGTGTCCCAAGGTAAGCAGGGTGCCCAGGCTTCACCGCTGCACCAGCAGCCATCTCCGCTCCCTCAGCCCCAGCCGCAGCAGCATCAGCAACCACAGCAACCCCAACCACCACAGCAAGCACAGCAGCACCCACCTCCCGGCGCGGTTCAAATGGCACGGAAGATCGAGATGATGGCGCAGGCCCAGCAGAACCAGAACTATCGCATGGCTGTAAATGGCTTGGCCATGAACCACCAGCAACCGCAGCAGCGTATGCCGGTTCCCGTGCAGCCTCCTATGCAGCTGGTGGGACCACGCGGGCAGCAGGTCATGCAAGGAATGCCGCCAGGCCAGTGGGCACAAGCAGGAATGCAACCTGGAATGCAGCAGGCAGCTCAACCACCACAGCAGCAGGCGCCACAAGGCCCACCACAAGCCGTGCCAATGAGGCCCATGATGCCTCAGCAGCCTCAGACGCGCATGATGGTGCCCCCGCAGGGCCAGCGGATGCCCCAAGCACCCCAGAGACCTCCATCCATTGCACCAAATGCCCTGCAAGACCTTCTGCGCACACTCAAGTCTCCCAGCTCACCACAGCAACAACAGCAGGTGCTTAACATCCTCAAGTCCAACCCACAGCTCATGGCAGCTTTCATCAAGCAGAGGACAGCAAAGTACGCCAACCAGCCGCAGCAGCAGCAGCAGCAGCAGCAACAACAACAACAGGGCATGTCACCCACAATGCAAGCCATGGCATCCATGCAGGGTGTCCAAAGACCTGGCATGCCAACCCAACAACCTCAGCAGCCAAACACACAAGGCATGGCAGCTCTTGGACCAGCGCAGGGTCAACTTATGAGCCCAGCACATGCTGAGCTTTACCGTCGGCAGCTCTTGCGCCAGCAGCAGCAGCAACAGCAGCAGCAGCAGCAGCAGGGTGTGATGCCACAAGCACATGGCCAGTTCCCTCAAGCGCAGGGTGCTGCACCCAGCTACTCTCAACTTCGCATGCAACACCAGCAACTAACGGCGATGCAAAGCGCCAGTGGACCTATGAGCCAACTTCCGCCAATGCCACAAATGGGGCAGCCAGGATTGGGCATGGATAGCGCACAGAACCTGCTCCACCAACGCTTGCTCCAGCAACAGCAGCAGCAGGCTGTCCTCAAACCCCAAATGGGCTCCCCAGCACCACCAAATCCTATGAGCCCTCAAGGCCACCTGCTACCTGGACAGCCCATGCCAGGCAACACGCTGGGTAGCCAGGTTCGCTCTCCAGCACCCGTGCAGTCGCCGCGACCACCATCACGGCAGCCACAGCAACACTCCAGCCCCTCGCCGCAGGTCCAGCCACAGCGCTCACCCCACTCTGCCTCGCCTCACCCCGGCCTGGGCACACCCATTCCTGCTGGCGCCACCCTCGAGCAGCAGGGGCATCTGGGTACACCGGAGCAAAGCACCATGCTCTCGCAGCTTAACGCGCCTGGCCGTGGTGGCCTACCTGCTGACCTTGCCATGGTCGGAGACACCACAGGAGACACGTTGGAGAAATTTGTGGAGGGGTTGTAGCATTTTCCGCGGGGGGGGGGGGGGGGGGGGGGGGGGGG
>JAQQZR010000023.1:31108109-31125958 GCA_030068235.1 Notoglanidium macrostoma
AATTTTTGGTGGGGTTTTAGCATTTTCAGCGACCCCCCCCCCCCCCCCAAAAAAAGTCCTCCCACCTTTTCCTATTTTTGGCTCCTCCTTCCGTATCTCCTACATTTTCCTCTATAAATATTTTTTTTTGTACTGACCTGTAAAAAGTTCCTGAAATGTAATAAGAAGAAAAAGAAATAAAAAATTCAGCAAATGCTAGGAATGTTGTTGTTTCCTAAAGACTGAGATTTTCTTCCTTTGAGTTGAGGGATTAGAAAATGTGTTGTTTAAAATGATTTAAATTGCAAAGAATATATTTTTTGGTTCAGACCATACGTGGTCACTGTTTTGTTTTAAAAAAAATTTTTTCATTCTTCCTTTTTTTTTTTTTTTTTTCCTTTCCTTTTTTTTTTTTTTGGTGTTTTTGTTTTCAGGGTTTTTTGGGTATGGTTTCATGCCTGCTCTTTTTTAAGAAAATTTGCAAAGGTTCATTATATTATTCATACATTTTTATTTTGTACCCTGTCTAACTTTAAAAGCATTTGTGTTTAAAGACTGTAAAATAATTTGTCTGGGAATTTGGGCGATGTTTTCTCTGCTCTCATCTTTCCTGGCGATTGTATTCTAGTGTTGTACTGTTTGTTTTTCATTTTTTTCCCCCCTCTCTTTTTTCCGTTCTTTCCAGATCTACGTTTTGGAGGAAACCCTCCTTTCCTCATTGTGAAGTCTTTTGGAGGAGAACTATTTGTTTGTGCTGATAGGTGTACCTGGCCATACACACAAAAACACACACACACACACCCACAACCAA
The DNA here is from genome assembly GCA_030068235.1 of Notoglanidium macrostoma. Lineage (NCBI taxonomy): Eukaryota > Metazoa > Chordata > Actinopteri > Siluriformes > Auchenoglanididae > Notoglanidium > Notoglanidium macrostoma. The sequence goes on from JAQQZR010000023.1 coordinate 31,108,900, forward strand.
CCACAAGCGCATCAGAAACACAGTACGGCAGCAAACCTAAATGGATGTGCAAAACCAGATGACATCTCACTGGCCTGGACCCAGAATTTCTGTCGCGCAGATGTAGAATATTGTTGCTTTTTGTCCTAATTTTGTGATACAGATCTATAAGTATAAAGCGAGAGGGGAGGGAGGGCCCCTGAGCTGAGTGGGTTTGGAATGAGTGATCACTGGTTGACTGCTTTTTGGAACACTTGAGTTCTGCTATCGACCCTCATTCCTCTCACACACAAACTTGAACCGGGGCTCCACTTTTCCTCTTAATGTAAATCATGCAAGTTATTAAGCAAAATACTATAAATATAAGGAAGAGAGAATGGAATCACTGTATAAACTGGTTAAAAAACTTATTTCTTACTTATATACCATATTGTTAAATAAACTGTGTGCAACAGATCAAATCCTTCTGGGGTGGTTTTTTTTTGTTTGTTTGTTTTGTTTTTTTTTTTTTTGTTGGTTTCTCATTTTTAACATGTCATAGCTTGGAATTAAGCTTAAGGGTGAATATGGATCCATATTTAAATGTTAGCTTTTCATGTACATGTTACAAGGAAGGAACGGAAGTGTGCGGTTCTAGGAAAATGATCGACAACAGGGAGTTGTGATTAGCCTCTATTCAAAGCAGACTTACTGTTACCACTCTGAAGATTTTTCAGTACAACCCAAAGCATTTTATGCCACATCCATGCAAAAAAGGTAGTTCCTGTTATTAAATTTTGTTGGAGCAGCTATAAACCGTTATTTCCTCACCAGCCTCCCTTTTTTCTCTTTCTTGAAGGTAGAGAGAGGTTTTGTTGCCAAAAACCTCTGGTGTCCGTACAAAGCCCTGACACTGGAGTCTCTGTCCATAAATGATGGATAAACTTCACATCAATCAGGACATATTTTTGGTTCAGTGACTGCTTGGTTTTCAGATTTTGTTTATACAGAGCATCTGTAATGGAAGTTCCTGTGTAAGTTGCTACTACAGAATCAATAACACTAGAACGAGCAAATGAATATAGTCCTGATATGCCTTGTACTACTGTGAGGTCTGTTATAGGAAATCAGAAGTACCTTGGTAGAGATATTGATGTTATAGTAGGTGAGCTTTTTAAATGGGATCAGATTCTCTGTGATCAGAACTTTTTTGGCAGTGGATTTGGAAGAACGGGCCCTCGTGGTCATTATCTCATGACTGATCAGTTCTTATCATCTGCAGAAACAACGGAGGTGTGGAGGAAGTGTGATTTGGTGAATCTTGAATTCATGAATCATGGTGACAAGAGCAGTGTATCTGAAACATTTACTAAATGATTTATACCCTTAATTTTCTTTTATTCCTGAGGTCCATGCACTGGCTTGCTGATTGAAACGAAAGCTGTGTAGATGGTGTAATAAGCTGCATCACATCCGATTTTAATGCTATCTTATAGCTGAAGTGTTTCTGTAATTCAGCATCATTTCCACAGTATAGACTGCTTAAATAATCATATAATATATGTATTAAAGCCACATACACTACCATTGTCGGTCACTATTCTGAGGTGTGAATTGTGAGCGAGTCGATTCTAAGAAGTCAGTGAAGGGGAGCTTTACCTAAAAATGCATTTTTTATGCATGTTTTTTTTTTTTTTTTTTTTTTCCATGGACGTTATGGAAACAAATGAATGACAATTGCAGGGCATTTATTGGGTACGTTTATGCTTTCTTTTAGTTTTATACAGTATTTTAAACCCTTTTTAGCATTTATGTTGAATCATATTTCTATGTCAAATCGTATTTCTTTAACTTGTGTACATTTGTGTTTATTTTGTTCAATATTTTTCAACGTGACGTATTTATAATGCGACGGAACACGTCACCGGAAGTTTGGAGAGGCGGTTGAGAGGAAGACGTTTGAAAAAATGAGGAACTAGACGGATTGAGAATGGCGATATGTTTTAAATTAAATATATTTAAAGGTAAAAATGGTGGATTTTGCGACCGATATTTATAGATAAAACGGTGGCTTTCAAAAAAAGAGCTTAAAGGTAAAATGGCGGCGTTCACAAAAGATGTTTGACGGTAAAATGGCGGCTTTTGTCTTAATTAATTTTGTATAAACAAAAAGCTCGGGATGGTTTGCGAGTTAGGTAGTAAGTTAGATTTGTCAGCCGGATAAATGTTATTGTCGATAAGTAGAATTTGTGATCTAGTAAACAGGACATGTCAGATTAATCTGAGGCTACACATCCAGCTGTGACGGTCAGCTCTTCACTGGATCTTGTGGATAAACATTATGATGTAATTATGTGATTTAATTAGATGCCTGAACTCGCTCATGGACGACTCGGACCAGGACTTCTCAATCCTCTGTTCACGGCTCCTGAAGAGAGTACGACGGAAAGGTGGAGAGTCTGGGGATGAGAAGAAAACAGTGGTGAAGGATGAAGGAGAAGAGGAAGACTCGGGATCTCGGATCCAAAGCAGGAGCAAAGCGCCCTGTAAGAGGAAAAGGGAGAAGAAGGGAGGACTTCCGAGTAAAAGTACAGGCAGAATTCATAATGATGGACTCGTAAATGGAGGATCAATGGAGGCTGCAATAGTGGGAGGAGGGGAGCAAAAGGTAACTATGCAGTTCCTCTCTTTCTGTACCCTCCGTCTTTTACATCTGTTCTGAGATGATTATTTATTACATGGTTACTATTGGACTCCGTGGTCCATGCTTTGATCCTGACCTCGAGTTGCTGTTTGTCAGTTCCCATGTTTTCTGCACGGGTTTCCTCTGGATTTTCTGGTTTCCTCCCTTGGCACAAAAGCATGCTAGCAGGTCTACTGATGACTCTGGTTTGCTCCTCAGTATGAATGAGGGCACAGCGAGCTACGATGGACTGGTGTCGTGTACGGGCTCCGTATCCGACTCCAGAGTGGTTAATGAAGATGTCACATATTGTATGATGTTGCACCCTGATTCCACTTTGTTCCACTGAATACAGAGATGACCCAGGTTGCATTGATTTGTAGGAGCAGAGGATGCGGGCGAAGGATAAGGTGCTCAGCAGGATGCAGCGGTTTAAGAGAGCGACTCCGCCTCGCCTCGTGCACACTGGGGAAGGAACGAGTGCGGAATCTGCTGTAGCGCCTGCTGAGACTCGATCGCTTCCCACACAGGGTAAGATCAGTTCATCACCCAGTGTACTAATCTTTAAGAGCTTTTTAGTGCAGCGAGTGATAAACTTTCGGCAATGTTTGATATGAAGTGATATGAGCTATCCAGGTGGCTCCTGGTACCTTAAAGAGTCAGCATGTGTAACCATAACCATAAGTGCTGCATTAGAATGTAGATGGAGTTGAACTTTAAGTGTATCACTGTGTGTGTTTTTGTCTTAGAGCCCGTTGAGAAACAGGAAAGCGATGAGGTCTTGGCTCAGAGATTACAGCAGCAGTTAGACCGTGAGGCCAAGACTCAGGCTGTAGTGGACGTGGACGACGGCGGCCTGTTCTTCTGCCAGCTGTGCTATAAAGACCTGTCAGCTATGAGCCATCAGCTGCGCACTCAGCACATCAACCGGTAACAAAGCTCACAGTCACTGACGAACTGAAAAGTGTGATGGTGTTATGATGAATGCAGCATGCTTGCTTCCTTCTGCTTGGATTCAGGTGTCTTGATGAGCATGAGAAAAGCACCTCGCGTGTTCCTCCTCCTCCTCGCCCACACGTACCTGAGTGCCCTATTTGTGGGCGGGGCTTTAAGTCTGAAAAGACCCGCTCCGCCCATTTAAAGCGCTGCTCAGCGAGCATGGGCGTGTCTCCTGCTGAGCTGCTGCAGGTCCTGCAGAGGCAGGCAGCCGAACGGGAGAACGGGTAAGTAGTTCAGTCCTGAAAAATCCAGTTCACTTGCACCAAGTCATGATTTCATGCTTCTGCTTTCTCAATGAAGGTCTAGGCAGCGGGCAGGAGGCAGCAGCGACACATCAGAGTCCAGCATGCCTGTGAGGAAAAAAGCCAAGAAAAAAGCGCCACGCATGAACGAAGACACCATGGTGGCTCTGGCCCTGTCTCGTTCTCTGCTGGAGCAGGAGAAGGAGCGGGACAGAGACAGGGAGGTGGAGATACGTATACAGCAACAGCTGTTGAGCAGTATGTCAGGCACAGCTCCTGTTCTACAGGGGAGAGCTGGAGCAGGTGAGTCACCTGTAACTTATTGCGTTCATATGACGACATGCAGAAGCACAAAGCTTGCCTCTGAGTTAAATACCTGGACCTTTTTTGGTCCAAGATTGAAAGCAAGATTTAAATCAGAAAACGGTTTCAGATATTTGGAGCACTGAATAGATAAACCCCAGAGAGACACTGTGATCCACTCCAGTGATTAATGATCTATATTATTATAGTGTATATAATGTGCTGTTCATGATTCTGCAGTGAGTTATAATACATGTATAATATGATGTTATTGCTCAGGTAAGGGTAGAGTAAAGAGGAGGAAAGGTGCCCCAGCCGCTCCCCCTTCCCTCCTCCTGGTGCAGGACCCGCAGGCTGCTCTGAACCGGATCCAGGAGCGAGTCTCCTCGTTGCTACTCATCCCCAGACCTCCTACTCCTCCCACCCCCACCCGGCTACCCTCTGTTCTCTCCACACACGCCCTCCTCTGGCTCAAGAGTACGCTGCCTGGAGGAGGACCAGCCTCGCTTTCTGAGTTTTACACTGCAGAGCTCGGAGAATTCATACAGCCTTGGATCGTTGCAGAGGTGAGACTTTCTTGCACATGTTCACATATACACGCATGTTTCCAGTGAATAAGACTTCTACAGGATCAATCATTTCATGATTTTGTTAAAAAACACCACAAAGAATCTCAAAGAGTTGACATTAATAGTTTTAGCTAAGAATTTCTCCCCTCAGTGTCACTTTAATTGAGAATAAAAGCAGCTGTAGCTTATTGGTGGTTATAATTTATGGTTTCTCCACTGAAGAAAAAATTTCCAGCGGCACACATGACACCAGTCAAACAGCATCATGCAGCAGCCCTAAAATCCTCCCCGGCCCCACAACAGCATCAAGCTGCTTCGGATCCACGTTGCACCTCCACCCCGGGGCTGGGCACGCCCGGGACACAGGCCCTGACCGATCTGGTGGATCTGGCTGAGGAGGGCATGTCGCTCACACAGTACAGATACGCCGGTTAGAGTTTCTGTTCCCAAGAGCTCATTAAATCACAAGATCATGCGTCTGTGCTCTTGCTGTATAGCCGACAGATATGGATCATGCCTGCCTCCTTCTGTACAGATAACGATCCTGCTGCAGACGAACCTCCTCTCAGTGGATTTGTTCCCGAACCCACAGAGACCACGAGAGCGCCTATAAACTCGGTAACTCTTTAGCGCTGTTAGTGAAACGTGTAGAGATGTACAATGTGCGCACTCGTCAGGATTAACGTCTTGTCATTATTTGTCGTTTGTGTGTCTCAGACGAGTGTTTCCAGGCTGTGTTCTGATCTGGGCAGCATGGTGAACAACCCTCAGCTCAGTGATGTGCAGCTTCAGGTGGACAGCGGCGACGTTTTCTTTGCTCACTCCTTCATGCTCTACACTCGCTGCCCCCTGCTGGCTAACATGGTGAATACATTGTTGGGTTTAATCTGTACTGTCTGTTCGCTTGGCTCACGATTGTCTGTATAATAACAGCTTTTTCATGTGGATGCATTATTAGTGTGATATTGTTAAAGTATTTTAGGGTTAGGTTTTCCTAAATGAGGAATAAAACAGGATAAAATCCTGAATGAAACAGGATTGGGTGCGCTGTCATAGGAAAATAATCAATGACAACGTTGTGTTATGTAGCCCCCTGTTTTATCTCTTTCATCTCAGTTATTTGGTATTTTATACCAACCTGTGATTTGCAGCTTCACTACTGTCAAAGCTGCTGCTAATGGAAATTAATTCGACACCTTGTGACGAATCACAATGCTAAACTGAAATGTTCTGATTTTTTTAAAGAGTTGATTTGTCTAACATGTGTTTAACACATGTCCAGGTCCATGATGCAGGTTTTGGAGTGCAGGAGGAAGGCTTTGCTCAGGCTCAGAGAGTTTTGTTGAATGATGTGTCTGGTGAGGCGGTGTACGCTCTGTTGCAATACCTCTACACTTCTGTTTGCCCCGCCGTGCTGCCTGATGTACTCCGGCTAGCCAGCAGGTCAGTGTGAAGCCACATGGTCAGCTACACCGTAAATTTTGATCATGTTTATAGATCGCATGTGTTAAGTCAGCAAGTCAGATATTAGAGATCTGAAGAGGTAGGTTGAAAATTGTGCAAATTTCATTTTAGCTTAATTTAGCCGGTCTGCGTGACCTTAAAACGACAAAAACTAAGGAAAAAGAGGGCTGCAGTAACAGTGTCTAGTCCCAGGTTGTCAGGAACATGACTGGTCCAGTCTTCTTTCATGGCACTTGATGCTTAGATCACTTGGAAACAGCATGGTCAACATCTCTGGCTTTGTTTGTGTTCAGTACTTCAGTATGTCATTGTTTGTGTGTCAGGTTTGGTCTTTCTGAGCTGCAGCTGCTGTGTGAGCAGTACACTGGAAATCCAGTGGAGGATCCAAGGGAAGTTGAATGGGACGCTTCTCCGGCTCATGAGCCTGCGGCTGAACCCCAGCAGAGCCTAGCCGATACTCAGTTCCTGGAGCTCCTGCGCTCCATGTGGGAGCACGAGGATGGCGACGTCGGGGAAGCCAAGAGAGGTATGGAGGGCGAGGGCGAAGAAGGCGGCAGAGATGGAGAGATTAAAGAAGACCTCGTCAACGAGGACGAGTTGAATGAGATTTACAAGTTTGCAGCCACGCAAAGGAAGATGGGGGCTGAGGCAGAGGTGAGCACCGAGAGTGGCGATGAAGAGGAAGGTGATGGAGCGAACAATTGCTCTGACGCAGAAGAGATGGATGAAGGAAAGCAGAATGCTGAAATGGAGGAGGCAACAGACATGCCTCAAAGTCCTGATGGTGATTCGAACCCTAATAAAAACGTTCACCAAAGCAGAGGTCCGGACACCAGTCTAGACCGGAGCTACAACTGTCTGTTCTCTGAGTCCTGGGCAGATTATGCGGAGCCGCCTCTGACACAAACTCGTCATTTAGACCGGAAGAATACACCTACCTCACGGTGCACATCTTTAGTCAGCGACGTGATTGATCTGTCCATTAGTCCCCCACTGGAAACTGGAGAACCAGTCAGGTCGCTGTTTCCTGTGACTGGTGTGTCTCCAGGAGAAGTGCCAGGAGAGACTCCAGACCAAAGTGAAGCAGTTCAACAGACTCTGACTTCAGAGAGTCAGAAGGCTCACAGCATCTCGCAGGTCACAGTAGAACGCTTGAAACTCTGGCCTAAAGACCCCTCAACTTCAGCTCTAAGTAAAACCCAACGTGAAGTAACTCCTTCATTACCCAGTAGTACCAAACCCAAACGCTCCCCTCCTACACCCAGTCGTAGCCAGCCTGAGCTCATCGTCCTCTCCGACTCCAGCGATGACCTGGATCGGGACCTTCCTGATGATATTCCTTCACGTGTTGATGTTCCCAGACCACCAACCTCATCTCCATCACGACTCAGTCTGCGCTACACTCATATTAAAGCTAAAGAAACCACACAGGTTGGACTCTCTCCCAAACGATCAAACCAGACCCCAAGTTCAGTGCATCCAGAACCTTCCAAATCTGAGCAAGTGGGCAGTGAGAGCGTATTGGATGGCTCTGCTGAGGTTTCATGGTTAATCCCGGCGACTCCAGAACCTTCAACCCGCACCAGCTCCACGCAGACCTCCACCGGCATGCGCCGCACTCAGCTCTTCCCCAGATCTGGCTCTTCATCCTCCTCTTCCATTTCTGACAACCCCAAAACTACATCACGCTCAAACTTCCTCAAAGAACCTCACAGAGAACATTCCGAACCATCTCCAGCTTTCCAGAATCTCACATCCCATTCCAGATTGTCCAAGATCTTACACAGTGACCCTGTAAATCAAACTTATCCTAACTCTATCTCTGAGCCCTGCAGCAGCACTCCTCTACACCTAGACCCTCGTCCACAGCGTCTTGAGTCTCTTGGATCTCCTTTACTGACAGACAGTGAGCTGAGAACTCAAAGAAGAGCTGGTCAAGAAGGCAGACTCGGATCTCTCCATCTTAGCCCATGTGAGAACTTGTCATCCCCAAGACAAAGTTCTCAGTCAGGGAAGGACTCGAGCATAAGTCCTGCAAAGTCCCAGCACTGTGATGACCCTGGAGAAACTGGAGATCAGGAGATGAGCACTGAAGACAAGGAACCAGAGGAAACGATGACGAGCAAATCAAATGACTCAAATGAAGTGATCGAGGAAGGCCTCACCTTTGTCTTCGATGAGCCGCCAATTGCGTTCAATGACTCGTGGGGTCTGGGTGGAGTGGTTGCCGAGCAGGGGCCGTGCTTCAGTCTGAGGCTGGAGAGCAGTGGAGACCCAACCAGTCCACCAGAACAAAGTGGACAGGGTGAAACAGCTTCCCCACACACCTCATCTCCTCCTGGACATGGAGCTCAGCCCAACCTGCCAGATCCTGGAGCTACACACAACCACAGCTTACCTGATGCAGCGATGTGGGACAGCTGGAAGGAGGACGACGACGAGGATGAAGATGAAGTGAATGCGCTTCCTCTCTCTCAGAGAGTGGGTGCAGTGGCTCTTGCCAAGAGAGTGTCTCAGTTACGAACGCCAGGTAACAAAGCCTCAGTGTGGCTTGTGATGATGCATTAGTTTTGGCAGCCACTTTCTGACTGTGATGGTGTCAATTTGTGCGAAATAGAATTGTATTTATTTATTTATTTAGTGGTTTGCAAGAAGAAGAATGAAGCCCCACTCGTGCCCATCACTCCCATGCCAAGCTTCTCAGACATGGACACACCTGAGCTTAAGAACAAACTGAATAGGTGAAGGTTCTTTTGATTCCTTAGCGCTGCATAGAATTTCGTTTTCCTCTCCCATTCGTTCATACATCTCTCCCTGCCATTCACAGTGGAGGTGGGTGAGTACTTCACTCACTTGGTTTTCAGAGAGCAGCTTTTCCAAATTGCTTGATGGAAGTATAAGTATAAGCTTTGACTCTTATCAAGCAATCCAGTAAGACGCAAACATACGAATTGGTAAAATGGTCCCAACTGTACAACGACCCACATGCTTCCTCTGATAAATTAATTCCTGCTAAGGATTTAATAAAAATGTTTTAATTTTTAATGTTTCTAAACTTTAAAGTGGCTTTAAGACACAGCATAATTAGTAGTAAAAAAAAAAAAAGCGTTCCTTTATCGAAACATTGGCACAATGTGCAGCTAGTCAATTACATGAAACACACTATCCATGACTTTAGTGAGGCGCTATGGAGCAAATATAAATTTAAAATATCATAGCAGTACAAAGAGGGCTGTCTATCACAGAGCATGTGTTTTCCACGGAATCTTTCAAGTCATAATTTAAAGGTATCTCTATTACACAACCATTTAATTTACCTGCAGATCTGAAACTCGGCAGTTTATTAATATTCCTTAAAGGAAAATTGGAGTTACACAGAATGTGCATCTACAACTGTGTAGTTAATAATCACCCATTTTGGACCAGCAGCTGTGAATGAAGTTTTGTATTAAATCTGTGTGTGTGTGTGACTGTTGTACCAAGAGATACAGGACTGTGTGCAAAATTAAACAAACTGAAATGGTTGTCATTTCCCCATTTGATATTTGTGCCATACCAGGTACGGCGTGCGCCCACTTCCTAAGAAGCAGATGGTCCTGAAGCTGAAGGAGATCCACCAGTACACCCACCAGGTGATGAGCTCCGGCTCTGAGGAGGAGACTTCTCCTCGAAATCGCCCCAGAGCTGCTCCAGCTGCTTTTAAACAGCCCACAGCACCCTCTCCTGTCTCACCCAGAAAACTGCAATTTGGAGATGAGGAGCAGGAGCAGGATGAGTTACCTGCATCTCAGGATTCAAACACCTCCACGGCCGAGTCAGAAAGGTGGAACACGCACACAAATACCAACAATTGCTGCTGTATTCACATTCATATATCTTTTTTCATGTGTATTTTATAGTTTTAAGACTTTTTATGAATGAAGGAATTGAGGAATTTTTTTCCCCCTAAATTGTCCCAGGATTTATGTGAAAATCCACAACGTATTTTTGCGCAATTCTTTAATTAGACCCACTCTAGGCTTCTTGCTGTATCTATATACACCTCTCTAACTACTCAAGATGTAATGTACAGAGCCCTTGTGCAGTGACCACTTGCCAAATAGAGCAACATTCAGAAAAACAACCACAGATAAAGAGGGACATCAATAAGGGGAAATGAAGTACTTACAAATAATGTCACTTTTGTATTTACAGCCCTTTTCCAAAATCAAGGTTCTTTCTGCCGAAGTTTAGGAAGTGTGTCTTGAAAGAAATGCAACTATAAACTTCCTTAAATATTTTGAAAATTGTTGAGTATTTTAAACAGTGACTGTTTTGCAGTATGATATTACTGTGTGTAACTGGGTGTGACCAACTCCTCCAGATCCAACCCGGAGCTGTGCGACTCGGACGATGACGGATCCGACACCGAGGGTATCACAGCGTCTCAGGCGGTCGTACGTGAGAAGGACAAACTCCAGGCTGTGCACTCCTTCATCCTGTCTGACCCGGTGCTATACGGCAGTGTGCTGCAGTACCAGCCGCTCTCGCTGCGCGACCTGAAGGCAGGGCTCCGGGCAGTGGGTATCAGGCTGGGCACCGCCAAGCTGCTGGACTTCCTAGATTCCCAGTGCATCACTTTCACAACGGCAAAGCAAGGCCATCCAGCAAACTCGCGCAGGAGAGCTCGAGGAGCAGGTAGAGGGAGGAAAAGACTAGCTAAGTCAGCTGAGTGAGCTGTATGAAAGGGACTAGTGGAGAGCCGTCTGGACGAACTGCACGATTCAAATTCTCAGGGTTTTTACCATGTCTTATGGTGCTTTTTTGTGTTCTGTTTAAATATAGTATTTGACATGATATTAAAAGAAAAATGTCTAGCTTGTCTATCCTTTTAAAGTATATTTCATCCCATTTTCGCCAAATGCAACACTTTCACAACCCTTAAAAGTGCAGTTTATAATGTTTTCACATGTCACCGAGCCTTTTAAACATTACAACCTGCTCCTTCAATATTTTTGAGGGTCTACTGGTTTGCACTGTGGTCTGAAAAAAAGATCCCAACCCAAAGTCTTGAAATACAATTTACTGTTTTTTTTTTTTTTTCATCATTTTATATTTTTTATGCAAAGACCAGCCAGAAAAAATGATATCACATTTCAGCACACTGCAGTCTCTCAGAGTTACAGCAGCAGAATGAAAATCTCACATCGCTCTGTCTATTGTGCGCATGTATGTGTTTGTAGTGCAGTCTGGCATCTTGGACACAACCCCCTCGGGCTCACCTAGAGCCACCCGCCTGGACCCTCACACCCATTCTCCCCGCCACATCCTCTATAACCCAGTCCAGATCCCACGACCCCCTGCTGCTCCCCTGTCCTACACCGGTCACGACGGGTTGGCGATTGTGGCCAAGAAGCGCTGCGCCCACCACTCCTCCAGATCGATAGGCACAAAGTCTGTAGAGACACAGAGAGAGCAACAAGGAGGACAAATCAGGTCACAATCCAATAGACAATATTTTAACTTTAATGTGCCATTTATACTGTAATCATTATGCATAGGGAAGAAAGGGTGTAAAGTACAGTCCAGATTCAGTTAATTTATAATCTACTGGCATTCGAAATCTTGTTTTGAAACTGTTGTAAAGCTTTCTGAAAGTTAGTGTGAGGATGGAAGGAAGAACATGCTCACTATATATATGTCCTTATCATTGGAGATTGTGTGTGCGTATTCCTAACTTTTATTTATATTTATATTATATATATATATACACACACACAAATATAAATACAAGTTACAAAAGTACTATCTTAGACTGGAAAATTCTGGTTCCATTGCATATTAAAGAGGTGCCAAAATGTATGGTTTGGTTTAGATTTTTGAGCATTTATGACTCTTTGCCTTGTTACAGTTATTATGGAAGCCATCTAAAAACTCTGTAAAACAGAAAACACGCATTTGCTTTGGTTCCTTTCGCATCCTGATGATATTTAGGTGAACTTTGACCTCTCCAGTCATGTGCTGTCGGCATGGAGCCGTCTCATTCCCCTGGGTTTGTGGTAAGGTTTTGTTTTTCTCTCTCTGCCTGCTAATGACATTCTCCTTCTAGAGTCTCATCAACTTTCCAGCGCGAAAACAGACAAGCATTTTAGAGAGTTTATAAATGAGTGACCAGGATAAAAGGTTAGAATTGAATGGCACACTGACTCCAAACACACATATTGACTTAAGTTCTTAGACGTTGTAATAAGGCACTGTAGGACATGTCAGTGAGGATGCAAACGTTTGCGGGTGATTTATGAGGATTGTGGTTTAACTGTACAACGGCACTACATTTTTCCATCCAGAATCAATGGGGCGTGCAAACTTTTGCACTCGATAGTAAGGAGTCATAGCGTAAGCAGGACAGATAATAATAAAGGGATAAATTAAAGATGTGGTGTTTTTTAATAAATAGTTGTAATGCTTGACAAATTGCCTTGGTATAAGAGTAATACAATAGGAATATAATCGACTTCAGAGTGGGAACAGGAACGCCCCTTTTTGTGTCCGATGACATTGCAGCAGCCTGTCGCCAATTATTTCCCTAATCTGACTGTTTTATTGCTTATGTAACAGACGCATGTTTAAACGCTGATAGTAGCTTAGATAGATAGACCTTGTGTACAATGTTAGAAGGCTGTGTGAACACTAACTATAGTATCTGGTGTTTGTAGTACGAGTGTGTGAATATAATATAGTGCAACTTACTCTTCATGCTGGGGTTGGGATTCCTCTCGGCGTACTGCACTGGGCCTTTCCCGTTCTCTGGCAGAGCTCCTTCACCAAGTTTCTGCTCTACTTCCTGCCACGCTGCACACACACACACAGATTTTCAGCTTTGATAACTCACACTTAAAGCACACGTTACATCACTGGACCATAAAGCAAAGCCTGGCTGCTGAGACTAGTGAGCTCAGTTGAACATACCAGCATTTCAGTTTCTAATAAACTAAACTCACTTGAGAGCATGTGGTTACTGGAACGCGATCAACAGGGTGGCGTAACGGAGCTCGATGCAAAGCAGAGTTACTGTTATTAGCCTGAAGTCCGTTATTTTCCTAAAGCGGTACAACGGTTTTATTTCCACAGTAATTTTCTGACACTAACAATTTTCTATTTTTTATTATTATTTTTTTAATTATAAATAAATAAAGGACACTTTCTACCCTTTACCTGCCAATAGATGTCATAAAACTTACAGCTGTACCTCTGACATGGGAGACTCCTTCCATAAACGCTCCCTCACCACATCACCGATTACATGGGTCATTTTTAGTTTATTTTATCCGTTTAAGTGGAGCGTCCTTCATACAAGTTGCTACGAAGGAGTTGTTATTTATAGAAACGACAACATATTACAAGGAGCGCATTAATAGAAACCTGTGATTTTGCAGTTGCACTTCTATCAGAGTTGATTGGAAATTAATTAAAGGGCAACACCGTCTGACCAATCAGAATCGAGTATTCTTACTTAGAACTGTAATTAGATTTTTGTGAAATACATAAATCTCATGAATATGGAAAAAACTCCCGCCTCGGGTCATTTCAAGCTAGACATGCCTTTTTGCCTCCAAGTTTGACTTGCATATAAACTCAAAATAGTGAAGCGTGTATTAAAAAGTGTATGCATTTCCGGGGTTACCGAGATAAATTCTGAAATCTGAGCCGTGCATTTAAGGACTTAGACATGAACTTTGTACAGAGTTAAACTGAAGGTTATTACCTGCTGTTATTCTTTAGCAAACTTCAGACATGCTGGCTGGTTAAGGTGTTACGGTTAAAGATATAAAACATAACATATTTGCTGAACTGCCATTAAAGGGGAAGTTTATTTATTTAACTGAAAACAGTCCAGGGAATATGGGCAGTGCTCTGACTGGTTTTGCAGAGAGTTGCATCAGCCGTTTGGTGGGTCTGCTCTGGGGAAAGGAGGAGCTGCAGAGATAAGAGATGAGGGTTCGTTTCAGTAAAAGCTGTGTGGCAGTGTAACACACTAAACCACTCCATGAACCACGAGTGCTGGACGCTTGGACAAAAACTAGAACAAAGCCAGCTCAGAGCTCCATTCAGTAATGCTTAATTAGAAAGTTTCAAGTAAACAAACCCTGACCTAACTACATCACATGCACGACCTTAATTCCTTCTGCATAAAAAAAACAAACAAAAAAAAAAACAAAAAGCCACGAACATACGAGCTGCACCACTAACGTTCATCCATCACGTCATTCCTGTGTCATGGTCAGTTCCGGCTTTGGCCTCGTCCCCGACTACAGAGACTTTGCACTGACAGTTGTACAGCCAGCAAAGTCATCACCTCACCTTCATAGACGAATCGCACGTTCTCCTCGTGTGCCGGCGTGAAGCCTTCAGCCGTGTCTTCCTCCTTTGGCGAGGTGGATCTGAGGAAGCGCTTCGTGTTGAGGCGCTGAAATACAATTTTAGGGCCAGGCGAGCTACAAAACAACGACAAAGCCATGTTACCAAAGGCATACTCTTTGTAACAAGCTGTTAAAAACAAGAATACATTTAGATCCTCAGCTTCCTGGACTTTAAATATTCATATCACCTTGAAATTATATCGTCATCTGAATACAATGGCATCAAATATTTAGCCACGCCTCCTAACTGAGAAATGACCCCAAATTACAGAAGAGAAAAGACTCTTTACAGATAACTTCATTTCAACAATTATACTTTTATTTATTTATGTGGTGCTTACAGCATACAAGTCCCTGTGCAAGTTATTATAGACACTATAACAATTTAGAGAAAGCACACTGATAAACCTTCTGACTGCCAGATTTTGCTGTTATAGAATCAGAATCGAGAACTTAACAGCGCTGTGGAATAAGCCTTTATAAAATATAGTTATGAAACGCTTTAATTCTAACAGAAAGGGGAACCTGAGCTAAAGTAAGACGTATCTTATTGTATGTAATAAGGCATGATAGTGTCCCAAATCAAGTACTAAATTTACCCGTGTGACACAGTAACCAGAACAGTAAACAATGATACACTCATGCATAATATTCAGCCAGGAGATTACTAACCAAGTACGCATTTTTGCAGCCACTATTTGTCCCTAGGATACTATTTTGGCACACTACCCAGTGTGGTTTGAGACACAGCCCACATTCTTCCACGTGCGAACAAGTGCTGGGCTTCTAACAGCATGTAGCTGAAATATTGAACATTAAGTAAAGGGAATAAAAAAAAAAGAAAAAGGTGCTTAAAAGTGCATTAGGTAAGGTTAGTCCATTTTTTTCATGATGTGAATGATTGTTTTTAACTCCTTAAACCACACCTGTTCACAAAGCTCCGCACTCAGGATCCAAATCTAAAGTAAATCGAGAGCAGAATGTCTATAGAATGACTGACAGGAGGCCGATCCAAATACAAAAACAAGCATTGCAGACCGGAAGTCACTTTTCCACATGGGTTTTCAGCCACATAATACTTCTGTCCTCGGATCATGGATTAAACTATATATATTTTTTATCATGGTCTATTTATTTTGGAGAATATTTGTACATAAAACAAATCGCCAATTGCACCTTTAAATGGGATTATAGCTTTGTAAATACCGGAAACTCAGGCACGGAACATAATCACACACCCACGCGCTGAGGTACAAGGTCATACCGGTTCACACGAACACGCGAGACACTAAGTTTGTTTAGCGTGCACGGTTAGCATACGGAAAAGCTAATCAGTGTTTAAGCAGGATTGCTCCACGTGTGTGTGTATAATTTCTTACTCACTTGGACTCGAGCCAGTGGCTCCGTTTGTGCTTCAGGTCGGTGGCTTTGGTGTCAATCTGCTGCTGTGTGGGACCTGGAAGAAATCATGAAAACAAACAAACAAACAAACAAACAAACAGCATCATCACCTGCCCGGAAACGCAAAAAGCGCACGCGATTATTTATGAAGATTTCGCACCTGTTCTACGTTGTGTAACGAGTTTGCTGGGGCCTCTAGTAATTGTGTACATCATGCAAAAGCTCGAGATCCTTTGAAACACCGCCACATACACGCACATACACTGCAACGTTTCCCACGAGGTCTGTGCAGTTAATTAAATTCCCCGGTTTACGCGTGAGCTGGTGAAGATCTCCAGGATCAGACTCGGTTTAGTATCCCCAAAATAAATAAGTCAGTGTGTAAGTCACGCGGCTCAAGTTAGTGTGCGCGCGCTGATACGGTGTCCTCAGTGTCCTTGATTGGCGGTGTTGGAGGTCCCGTCTGATTTCGGGTGAACTTCCCACTCGCTGCAAGGACACTGTTACGAAGTGACACTACAATGGGAAGCGGAATACACACACACACACACAAAAAAGAAAAGAACGACAGAAGGTCACCTGCGCCTCCCGCTGTGACGTCAGCACACGCCCCCTCTTCGAGGAGGAGCTCCAGACACACGCTGCGTCCAAAACCCCACCTTTCATAGACTGCCTTAGTTCTGTTGAGCATTTTAAAGAATCCAAAGCATGCTTAACTTTTTTTTTTGTTGAGAGGACACAGTTACTAGATTGCATCTTATATACTTGTACACAACACTCTTTAGTGCACTTGTGAAGGGAGTGGAGAGAGATTTAGGTGTGATCCAGCTATGCGCAAGATCTGTGTTGCCAGTGTGGTCGTTTTTAACCACCAATAGCAGTTATAATATCTGGTGCGAATTTTAAAGTATGGTAGAACGATTTTACTGCGATAACGTGGACAATTCAGGGTGACCAGACGTCCTCTTTCCCCCGGACATGTTCTCTTTTTGAGACCTGGAAATTGCGTCCGGCCGGGATTTTAGAATTGTCCGGGATTTT
>JAQQZR010000023.1:31157730-31169354 GCA_030068235.1 Notoglanidium macrostoma
TTTCCAACAGCTGGAGAAAGGAAACCTGATCTTCTATGAGGAAGACCTGAGAGAGTGTGGCATTGATGTCAGAGAAGTGTCAGTGTACTCAGGAGTGTGTAGCCAAATCTTCAGAGAGGAGTTTGGGCTTCACCTGGGGAAGGTGTTCAGCTTTGAGGTGTACATCTGAGTGTTCAGGAATTTCTGGCTGCTTTATATGCATTTCTCTGCTTTATTGTTAAAAAGACAAATGTGCTAGAGGAGCAAAATCCTGGATTTTCTAACATCTTCAAAAAAATAAAGATGTCTGATTTCCTCAGGAGTGCAGTTGACAAGGCCTTACAGAGTGAGACTGTACAGCTGGACCTGTTCCTACGCTTCCTTCTGGGCCTCTCACTGGAGTCCAATCAGACTGTCTTACGTGGCTTAATGCCACAGATAGGAAGCAGCTCTCACAGAAAACAGAAAAAAATAGTCAAGTACATCAAGGAGAAGGTCGGTAAGAATCCATCTCCAGAGAAAACCATCAATCTGTTCCACTGTCTGAATGAATTGAATAATCATTCTCTAGTGCAGGAAGTACAAACTTACCTGAACAACGAAGGTTACAGTCTTCTCAGTGGACTCAGTCTCTCTCCTGCTCAGTGGTCAGCTCTGGTGTTTGTGTTGCTGAACAGGAACTGGGTGAGCTTGATTTGTGGAAATATGAACGATCAGAGGAATGTCTTCTGAGGCAGATGCCAGTGGTCAAAGCCTGCAGCAGAGCTGTGTGAGTATTTTTATTAATTTATTAATGTTGTTGTCTCGGGGAGACCCACATGCCTACCAAATTTTGTGTGTGAAACTATATGCTGGGCACAATGTTCACTGAGTCACTGGGCCACACCCAGGGCCAAGCCTCTGTCGCTGAATAATTGTAACAAGCACTGATGTGTATGCCAAATTTCATGAGTTTTTACCCATAGGAACCACCTCCTAGTGAAAGGGGGAAAAATATCCTAAACGAAACAATAGGGTCCTACGCACCTATCAAGTGAATAACTTTAAACCAGTTATGATACAGCCATAAATATTCCAGTCCATCCTACTGTAGAAAACTAATCAACACCGTCTACTGTAACATGTTACATGTTCAAGTTTAGTTTAATCATGGTTGTGTTTGTATGTTTGAGCTCAGTGTTCTGATATTCATCATTTCTTTCCCAGTCTACGTTCTAGTAATCTCACAGAGGAAAGCTGTAGAGCTCTGGCTTCAGGTCTCAGGTCAAAGTCCTCCAGCCTGAGAGAGCTGGACCTGAGTCTTAATAATCTGCAGGATACAGGAGTGAAGCTGCTCTCTGTTGGACTGGAGAATCCACTCTGTAAAATAGAGATACTGAGGTCAGATCATCACTTTAATACAAAAGATTAGAAACAGACTTGATTGTGTGATCGTGTGTCTGACTTTAGATGCATTATGAGCATGCCACTGAAATGGGCTGAAGATTATCAATATGGATAAATTGTAGAAATCCACATCTATAACTTTTAATTAATAACAATATCAGTTATACAGACTAAACACAGCCCTGCTTTTCTCACAAAAAAATATATAACTAACTTTATTTGACAAAAACATGCTTATACACTCATGACTCATGATATTTAAATAGCTTTTTATGTAACTCTAAAATGTACTACATGCAATATGCAACTATGAATAACTATATAAATAATGTAAATATGAGGCAGTAGCTTTCATTCTTTTCATTCATTTAATTTTTTTAAATGTGATCATTTCCAGTTTCACATTAGGAGTAAGAAGACCTTACATTTTTAGAACTTTACATACATGATAAAAAGAAACTATTTCAGTTAAGGAAAGTTTGTAGATTTTCAAATACAGTAATGTACAAAATTCTTAGGCACGCGCAAAGAAATGCTGAAAAACAAAGATGCCTTCAAAAATAATGAAATTAAATGTTTCTACATTTAAAAACTCTAAAGAACAGTGAGCAGGAACAAACTTAACACAGTCATTATCTGGTGTAGCAGCCCTTAGCTTTTTATTTTTTATTTTGTTTTATTGTCATGATCTGTCCCTCGATTATCTCCATGATTCACAGCACGGCAATACACACTTTTGCGAACTACTATTATGAACTACAGTTCCCACCATGCTCCAAACCAAGATGGCTGACACACAAGCCCACTCTGTGTCATGTGACTGTCAATTGGCTACAGGTGCATCCAATTCATGCAGAGTTTAAATTACCCTTAGTTTCACAGTGACTTTGCAAAGCATTACTTTAACCTCAGTGACTGCTATTGCCAAGCCTTTGTTCTTGTAGCTGCTATTCTGTTTTGAGACTTTGGTTTTCTAATATTTGGATCTTGTTTTTTTGCCTGCCCTGTGTTGTTCTATTTGCTGATTGCCTGAATCCTGTTTATGTTTTTTTGACTGAGAGTTTGATTGCTGTTTTTGTACCTTTGCATTTGTGTGTTTAATAAACACATCTGCTTTTACTGCCATCTCCTACCTGCAAAGGTGTCTAGCCAAACCCCACACATGTAACATTGAAGTAGTCTTGGGTACAATTTGTACAGTTTTATAAGAAAATCAGCTGGCAGGTTTACTAAGCATCTTAGAGAAACTGCCAAGGTTTTTCTAGAGACTTTGTCACACCTGCTTCCTTGTTTTTGTATGCAAATCCAAGCAACCATCATTACGTTTTCTGTCTGAAAAGTGGTCTGATGCAATAATGAAGAAGTCATAAAATAAACATTAATAACCAAAGTTGTACTAAAAAATAAAGTGCCTAAGACTTTTGAACAGTGCTATAAATATTAGAAAATGTCAAAATGTGACTGTGTATGAAGGTTTCTTGTATAGGTTAAAGATTATTTTCAACATGGCTGTTTGTGTATGTGTCTGGGCCTGCATTTTATCCTTTCCTTTCCAGACTGCGTGACTGTAATCTTACAGAGGAAAGCTGTAGAGCACTGTCCTCAGTTCTCAGCTCAAACTCCTCCAGTCTGAGAGAGCTGGACCTGAGGGAGAACCACCTGCAGGATTCAGGAGTGAAGCTGCTCTCTGCTGGACTGGAGAATACACATTGTAAATTGGAGATACTAAGGTCAGGTCATCACTTGATCACTAACACTTGATTGTGTGATTCTTCTTTTGTAGTTGCAGAATTATAATATACTTTGAATATGGAATAACATACGACAGACTGTTATATGAAATTAATGCACTCGCAAGCAGAGTGCTGCTGAGAAACTGGACAGCATACACTCATCTGTCCTTAAGACTTTCTTATGCTGGGAAACCTTGACTGTTACAAAGCGCTTACGACTGAGACTCCTTCCATACATCTTAAATAAATGTCCATACATAAAAAATGTCAGGACATCACTGATCATATCTGTTTATTATTAGTCTTAGATTATGTGGAACATTTGCTGTACATGTCTCTGTATAATCTGTACTTAAAGAAACAATAACATTAATATGAACCATGCTTTAATATGAACCTATTATTCAAGTTACTGCTGAAATTACTGTCTGAGCTGTGCTTTTATACAACAATAAATCAGCTTCGAGATGTGGTATAGATATTGTTAATAACTATAATAAATGACAAGTGAAAAATATTAAGTACATCTACTGCAGCAAACTGTTTAAACACAGTTTTCTGCAAATGTTAATACACGGTTACTTTAAATTTGATTAATTAAAAAAAAATTTATCACAATTGTGCAAAGGTTTGGACACCTTTTCAGTCTCAGAACATAACTGACTCAGTTGGACTTATTAGGCAGTTGAGCAATTCCATTGTGTAATAATTTCTCTGATTCTTTGAACCTTGTGCTAACTCACTAAATACTGAGTAGGTAGGGTGTCAAAGCATTTGCACATCCCACTATTATTATTTTATTTATTTATGGGTTCTTTTCAGTTTCAAATATAACGTAACTTCCCTGTTTACTTGTTTTCACTTCCATAAATTCCAAATTCCAAAAATCCATAAAATGTGTAATTTGGCAAGAGATGCACAAACTATTGCATACCACCGTGTATTATTTCTCTTCCAGGTTGTGTGGCTGTAATCTCACAGAGGAAAGCTGTAGAGCACTGTCCTCAGTTCTCAGCTCAAACTCCTCCAGTCTGAGAGAGCTGGACCTGAGTGAGACCACCTGCAGGATTCAGGAGTGAAGCTGCTCTCTGCTGGACTGGAGAATCCACACTGTAAATTGGAGACACTGAGGTCAGATCATCACCACCACACACACACACACACACACACACACACACATGCAGTTTTAATAAACACAGTAACACAGCATAAAAAAGATTTTATGAAGCTCATATTTTTAATGCAAGGTCACTGTGCAGGTTGTCATACTGCAGTATTACAGATGAAGGTTGTGTTGCTCTGGCTTCAGCTCTGAAGTCAAACTCCTCATCACACCTGAGAGCACTGAATCTGGACTACAATAACCCAGATGAATCAGTACTACAACTGTTCTCTGATCTACTGAAGGATCCACACTGTAAACTGGAGGAACTAGAGTAATGATCTCACACATACACACACACACACAAACACACACACACACACGCACACACACACACACACACAGACACAGAGCTTTGTGCTATTGAGCTCTCTCTCTATGGTTATTGGGTTCTTCCCCTGCAAGCACACAAGCCACACATAAGTAAACTCTTTGGTAATCAGCCACATGTAGAAATCATCACTCTGCACTTACCAGTTCCACCTGGCTCCTCTCTATCCACAGCTGACACTCTACCTCCTCTGCGCAACTCTGACTGTTGGAGCTGTCTGGCCTGCAGCCGACTTTTGCCCTACTCCTGGCTGGAGAGCTAATCGACCACCACCATATGTGCCGCCCAGTCTGTGGACAAACTTGAACTTAAATGGCTGTAATGCCAGATACCAATGATTAGCTGCACATTGGCACAATACCAATACATGCAATACTGCTTTTAACCTGGGCAAAAGTCCTTGCCCTGCTGTCTAATTGATTTGGGGGCAAACCTGCCCTGGGCCCAAGTGGAAGCTCGTATACCATACTTCCAACCGCACAATTGCACACTTCTTTGGGTTTGCTGTGAGTCCTGTGCATCTCAAGGATTTCAGGACAACCCTAAGATGTTGTAAATGCTGCTGCCAATCATTACTATAAATGATTATATCAACCAGATTGGCAGTGGCATATACATTGTGTGGAGGGAGGATTCTGTCCATGAGATGTTGAAATGTCACTGGGGCTCCAAACAGAAGGGTGACAAATTGGTGTAACCCAAATGGAATGGAAAAGACCATTTCTTTTCTCAGGATACTGGTGCAGGAGAATCTGCCAATATTCCTTAGTTAATTTCAGTGAGCCATTCCTAACTGATCCAGCAGTTCATCAATGCAAGGCATCGGGAATGCATGAAATATATACTACTTTGGCATTTCTAAAGTCCACACAAAACTGGACTAACCCTTTGGTCTTGGACACCAAGATCAGTGGGCTGCTGCATGTTATTACCCTCCATGTTGAGTATAGCCTTGAGTTCATCCTGAACCACATGTTACTTGTGTTCGGAGAGCCAGTAGGGGCGGCTGCATACTACCACCCCTGGATATCTCGGTGTGGTGCTACATTAAATTTTTGGTAGAGGCAAAACTACATCGGAGCATTCCTCCTGGCAACCTGTGCTCTTTGAAATGGCAAGAGATTGTATCCACAGGGGGCTGGGGCTAATTGGGATGCATCTTTGCAACTAACCTCCAGTCTCAGCTGCTCCCTCTCTGTAACTATTGTGTCCAGATCCACACTAACCCCTTCTCTCCACTGTGTGAGAAGACATGGATAATGTACTCAGACATGTATATAGACTCATCCATGAGAACATGCTCAGGCCTGGCAGGTTAATGACATCACCTTCTAAGCCTGATGGAGGCGTGATGACCTCATCAGTGAAACCAGGAGCACACTCTAGAGCGAAGGCCTCTCTTTTTTTCCTCTGGAGGGGTCGCAGGAGCGGTTGCCTCCTTCTCAGCCACTGGAGTGGGCTCTGGAGCAGTTTCTTCCTTCTCAGCCACTGGAGGGGCTCACCTGACCTCATAGTCAACTGCTCCAACTTATCATGTGACCTTAAAGGGTCTTTGCCACGTGCCACAATACAATTTTAATTGTTTGATTAAACGGTTCAACCAGCCTATCCATCTGCAGATGGTAAAAACCGATACGAAATGAATCAATCACACAACAGGTTTCAAATTAATATAATTTTCATTGACTACCCACAATTTTGGTATTTGAGGTGTGTTAAAGTACAAACCTTTCAGAAGCAGAAACTGTTATCATACATTCAGACCAAATGCAGTGAGAGCATCAAAATTCTGCTACTCTCAAGGACTGAGTTTAAAAAGAAAAATTTCTCTCTAGCAAGTATATATACCCAAGTATTTGTTTGGTTCTCTATTTGTGCGCCTTCAAAAGATGTAAAGGTTTTGGTTGGATAGACAGTGCGAGAATTCAGGAAAAATAATAAAAATGTTTTTCAGGGCTGAAGATAAAACAGCAGTCTTCTAAAATGGCAGTTGCCACTGGGAGGCACTAGAAATAGCCTGACTAAGTGATTATAGTGAAGTCACATTGGTTTGTTATGGTTTCATTATTCATGTACTAGTAGCTTTATTAAGACAAATATTTTAAACAATTTCATTATCAGACAGTCTCAACAAACTCAAACCTGATTTGTGCAGCACTCAGTGTTTTCATAAAGCAGAAATAGTCATAATAGATGAAACCAAGTAAAGACCCACCAAAAAAAACCCACAGTACATTAGTATTTAGGTCTATAAAAAGAAATTAATCACTTTCTTTAGTTCAGAATAAAGACAAATAGAATAAGAATGTGGGGTTAATCAGGCTTGAATACCATCTCCTATAAAAACACACAGGAAGTTACAGCAGGGTGGTGTGATAACACAGTGCTGTAGCTTATCTTCCGTGTCTTTACAGTGAGTGTCATGAAGAGGCTCATAAATTCTTACAAGTGCAGTACGAGTGAAGGAGGAACAGGCTGACTAAGGCAGTTAATTTTCATTAAAACAGTTACATGGATTTATTTTGTATTTATAAGGATGTTTTTGGTCTAAATTCTACACATGCTGGATCTTCAAGAGTCCGTCTGAAGGCTGATGTCACCGTGTTTTACAGAATGTGGAGAAATATTACAGTAGCAGCAATCCTCATGTTACTGACAGGTAAACTTTTCAACTATTTCAGCTCTTTCTACTGTTTTTATGTGCTGTTGTGTCACTACTGCAACAGATCAGAATGCTCTCAACATGTCTGTGTTTGGAAGTGTTTTTATACATTTGACAAGGTTTGTGTGCAGACAAGAACTTTTTTAGGATATTGGAGAGTAAAAGATGAGTTACAGAAAAAGAAACCAAATGAACTATTGCAAATTCTACTGAATCACAGATGTATCAAATCATTGCATTATATTTTATATGATCAAATCATTATATTATATAAATATTATTTAATTTATTAACATCTTGCACCTTTTCACCTTCACTTGTGTGAGTTTATTTGTAGTATTATACTCTTAATTCTATAAACCCAGATAAAGTTAAACAGTTCTCTTTTTATCGTCATTTTCACACATCATTGGCTCACTCGCTGTGTGACTGAGAACAGCAGTAGCAGAAGTGTTAAAGTTGTTTTACACTCTTGGTGGTCAGTGCATAAGTCATTGCTTCATGTGTTTAACGCACTTCAATTGATGTGTGTGTGTGTGTGTGTGTGTTCCAGGAGTTCAGGCTCAGCACGGTGTAACTCTCTCCTCTCAGAGTCTCTGTGTTGTTACTGGATCTACAGTAAAAATCTCCTGTACATATGGAAAACCTGATCACTCCAGTGTCACACAGAGAGAGTGGTATCGAGTCCAGAGCTCTGAAGGAGAACCACAAGACATGAGCAAAGATCCACAATACTCAGGACGAGTGTCTGTAAGCACAGTGACGTCTGACTGTGAGCTGACAGTGAGGAATGTGAGAGTGAGTGACTCTGGAGTTTATAACTTTAGATTTAAAACACAGAGCAATGACTGGATATCAGCCTCATCTGGAGTTCAACTGACTGTTACAGGTAATAACACACACACACTATTGTAAAATATCAGATTCTACCTTGATGGGGTAATTACACCGGCCAATCTGGAGTCTCTCTGTCTGTCACAGGTAATGTCACACAATTATGCATTTACTTAACTACATTTACAAAGATGGAATAGATAAAAATAATAAACCCAGCTTATTCTTTGCAGATCTGAAGGTTATAGTCTCACACCATTTACCATGATCTAACTGATTACACAATAGCACTGCTGAATTCTCTTAATCCATTTTCTAGAACAGCAGCTCTGACAGGAGTTTTGGCTGCTAAAAAATCACAGGTTTATGTTAATCCACTCACACCATCGCTCTACTGAGTAAATGTACCCTGTTTATTTTTTATAAAACAACATATGTCCCCCAGTGTTTCATAAGTGAGTAAAACTTTACTTTTCTGCATAAAGACTTAACCTATTAGCAAGAAGTCCTTATACTGGATGGAATGTAAACACAAACTTCAGTCCCTGAAGATGATTCAGTTTCACAGTTTTCACATGATTACTAGGATTTGATTTCATTTCTGCTTTTAGAAAAAGTGTTTATTTTGCACAGTAAGTAGTATTTGTTTCTGTACATGGATTAAAAGCATTTCTTTATTTCAGATATTAAGGGGAGATCAAGGTGTGAGGTGTTAAATCTGTATGCTGTATGGGGAGCTGCTGCACTCGTTCCTGCTCTGCTGCTCACTGTCTTTATTGCCGCTCTATGCCCTAAGTGAGTAACTGAATCCTTTCATGACAATTCTTTCAAGCTGTATGAATACCATAAACATAAGCCAGTGTTAAGCATTAGCTGACTGAAGCAGGAACAGATTGAACACCCATGCTTTTGTCATTTGTGTGAACAGGAGGAAGAGAGGAGCAGAGAGAGACATAATCAGGTACAATCAGGTACTGAGAGAACGTTTCACTGGATTTATCTTCTTCAAACTGTATATAAAGTTCCTATAAAGTTGTTATTGAATAAATACTAAAGACGTTTTCTCTTCATTTCTCTCAGAGTGTTTTAACAACTGGAGATGACACATACACAGCACTGAACCTAATGACTGTGTCCCCGGATTATGACACTCTGCAAGTAAGTATACAGTCTCTCTGCTTCTCTGTTTATGTGTGTGTGTTTATACCCTAATGAGGACCAAATGCCTTGTGAGGACAGAATATATATATATATATATTTTTTGTCATGATATCACCAAATTAACACAAGATGGTGGCACTATACCAGAATGTCACTCTGGGCATGTGGATATCATCTTGACCATCTTAACCAATAACTATAGCAAATCTGACATGAATCTGATGAACTGTCAAGCAGGAGTTGTTATGGCAAATCGGGTCCAAATTCACACGAAATACAGATCACCAGCAGTCAAATGACAATGATAAATGTTTAATTGGTCCAAAGAAAGTTCAGATACAAATACACACGGACAGTGTCCGTGAGAGGAAGATACGGACCCCTTCTCTCCTGTTCTTAGGGTATTTATACTATGCTAAAGTTACATTTACATTTTCCCGGCCTTATTATGACATGACTCATCTCAAGTGACCCTGCTGCACCGTGATCATTTTCTAAGAAATTTGCTGCGTTTAATATCAAGGAGGGGGCAAAAGCCCCCGCTTTCACACCTAGACTATAATTAGGGCCTTTTTAAATGATGTGGTTTGTTGACTTTCAGATGAAGCATTGCCCTTGTGATGACTCACGTTTACAGTGTATACAATATATCCAATTTCTAGATGTCCAGGTACTTTCTGCACCTTCCTTAAACCATTTCCTTACCATTGCTTTTATCATTATGCATGCTTGGAGCATATTACTAGGCATTGCTGTTATGCGCTTCCAGCATGCATCAATGCATACACACAGACATACGTAAGGCATCAGTTAGGCCGAGGTGTCTATTTTGCGTCATTACATTTATACATATGTCTCACATTGCACTGAGCACATCTGATTTTGTTCCCCTTGATTTCACACCTCTGATCTATTCTACTAGATTTTGACCAGTAGCGAGTCCACACGAAACCTCAAAAACATTAGTATAACTGAGATAGGTGAAAAAGCTATTCTTTCTGTTGCCATATGGGGGCACTGTAACAGGGTGTCACTCTGGGTATGGGGATATCATCATAACCCTCATTACCAATAAACTGTGAAGTTTGACCTGTATGAAGCAATGCATGTAGTAGTTATGACTCAATGATACATGGTAGCACTATAAAGTCACTGGACTACACTCAGGGCCAAGCCTTGGTCACTGAGTATCTGTAACAAGCACTGATGTGTGTGCCAAATTTCATGGGTTTTTGTCCATAGGAAGTACCTCGAAAATGGTCAATTCTTGAAGAAAAAGAGGAAGAGGAAAAAAATCCTTATAGAAACGGCAGGGCCTTGCATCTATGGTGCAGGCTTCTTCTGGTGGAGGGCACCTGTACCTTCGGTGCTTGGTCCCTAACAAATCCTTACAGAAATGACAGGATCTTGCACCTACCTTTGGTGCTTGGGCCCTAATAAAAGAGCCAAAAAGTTTCCTTTTCATTACTGAGGTTAAGATTAGGTTTAGGTGCAGACATAGCATTGATGAGCTGCATTAATCATTATTCCAATGAAAGGTCCTCACAAGGATAGTAGGATGCTTGTTTGTGTGTGTGTTTTCATACACAAACCATGTACATACGATATTTAGTGAGCTCTCATTTTCCCTCTAGAATGTTAAAAGCTCTCCCTGTGACATTTACAAAACCCTGAATCCTGCAACCATGTCTGCTGATTATGACACTCTGCAGGTATGTATACAGTGTTTCTGTTTCTGTGTGTGTGTTGCCAAGCACAGGCTAGGGATGAAACTGACACTGGTTTCATCTTAACCATGGTAAAATCCCAGACGGTTAGTATTACCTTTTCAAATTTTAACTATCATTAAAACCGTGGTTGATTACTGCACTTTGGTATCAGCCAAAGTTACCAACAGTCTCCTATTATCAATACATAATGACTCCAGACTTCGAAATTATGGGAGTACTTCAAATTATAGTTGCACTAGCGCTATGCCTGAGACCTCCTGAAAAGGCAAAACCAAAAGAGTTCCTTATATTACCATTAATAAGAAGAGCCTTTTAATATCCTTTGTCCTTGTAGCTGCTAAAAACTGTATACTCATTATTAATGCCATCAATGTACTACTACCTTAGAATTTCCATTCAATACGTGTTTGAGAAAACGTTTAGTCTAGTATCTGGACTTATTCTAATGATTGATGTGTTCATGTGCGTTGAACTTGTTGGGACATGCACCTTATCTAATTATTTTATTTCTGCCATTATTTTAAGCACATTTCTTTGTGTAGGGAATGCCATAAATATAATAGATAATGTTTGAATAACACTGCACAACAAAGTTTTTGCTTCTTGAACACTGTTGGGTGTTTCTTATAGATTTTTGGGTGCTGAT
>JAQQZR010000023.1:31184034-31200941 GCA_030068235.1 Notoglanidium macrostoma
TCCAAGCGCTTGTCACACAGAAGAAGAGAGAGAGAGACGGTTACGGAGTCTGAAAGAGATTGAACCTGAATAGAAACATAACATATACCCTCAAGCAACCTATACAGAGGGACAAACCAATACTCAGAGTCAACATACAGGCCAAGGTCAAAACAAACCAGTAATATACACAACAACCAACCAAAGTAATTCCACAGGCAAACCACAGAACAGGTAGCACATTTCAGAGTGGAGCGCTGTAAGGTGAAGTGGAGCTCCCTGATACAGATTCTGGCCCAGCTAAATACAGCCATCGGTTAATGACATCCTCGGGGGGATGGAGGCAGCCACGCCCGGCAGGTGAAGAGCAGCAGTGGAAACCCGAACTGGAGATGGGAGTGGACCAACCTGTATACACACAGAGCACACACACATAACCAGACATAACCGCACCCTGTGGGTTGTAACATTAGCTATCGAACGTTACCATTTCTTAATCACACAACATCATCCGGCCTTACATCTCTAATACTGCACACTGTGGGCATGCTCTATAAGATCCGAGAAAATTGTTTGGTTTTCTTTTTTTCCAATGGGAGTTTCCTTCATAACATTGGCAAATTAAGCTACCAACACCCCAGAAGTTAAATAAATATAAATCATGCACATTTCATTTGGTCTTCTTTACTTCCTTAAAATGAGGAATTCCTTCAATTAGTGCTTTTCTATTGTACCAACAAAGATAATTCACATGTAACCATGTACCGACCAACCATGTCTCTAACCAGCATCCCAATAATTTATTTTCAAGATATGCCTTTGTAATTTGCCACAACAAATGCACCATTTCTAGGTTATTTTTGGCCATTTTGTTCATGAGATGCTTTTTGTACAAGTCCTTCACTGATGGCTAGGTAATAAGGGTGACTGTAAATTTGACAATTCTACATGCAGACCTGACCTGAAATTAACTGAATATCTCACTGTGTTAATCTGTGCTGTGGATGTTAATGGGCCTCCTGATGATGCCAGCCATGCTCCGTTTGAAAAGGATAAGAATATGGAAGTTGTATTTCCATTCATTATTTATTTTTATCACTGCTGTGTAAAAAAAAAATTAATGGGGAGAGAACTATCAGTATCTAAATATAAAATAAAGATATACCTATGTAATTCTGGAAAAATTCTTGAAAGTTCAGAGGAAGTCAAAGTTGTCCAAATGAGAGGTGTAGTATGTCCTCTAGATGATGCTTGATTTAGGCAAACTTGTTTTGTAGCACCAGAGTAAACCTTTCAGAAGCTATTGAATTTTTTCCATTAAAAATTTCCTTAAAATTCAGAGGAATTCAAAGTTGACCAAATGAGACATGTAGTATATTCTCTAGAGGATTATTGATGTGGGACTACTTGTTTTGGAGCAACAAAGTAAACCATTCGGAAGCAATTGAATTTTTTTCCATTATCAAAAATGCACCAAAACCCAGGAAAGGTTAAAGTTGTCAAAATATGATCTTCAGTATGCACCCTGGGGAACTGTTGACAAAGGCCACCTTGTTTTGTTGTAGCAGAGTCAAGTGTTCCAAGAATATCGGTGCTAATATTTTCGGCAGATGCGATGTGGATGGCCTCCGCTTGCAGAGTTTAGACAGGGAGAAAAATGAAAAAGAGAAAAAGCACATTTTAAAAAGAGAAAGAAGAAAAAAGAAAATGCACTGCAAAAAATAAAATAATAACACAAAATTACTGATGAAATCTACACCTAGAACTGTGAAGGTGGCATTGGACTGCTGCTGACAAAAGCTGTTCTGTTACAATGGCATAGAACTCAAATTACCATGACCAGTCTTGCACTCAAATCTTGACCCTATTACAGAAGTTTGTTAGTTGTAATCACACTATATAGTGCCACCCAAATGAGGATAAGTTTCCTTTTGAGTCCAATAACTCTCAAGGTTTTTTCCTCTTGTCACCTCCGGGAGTTTTTCATTGCCACTGACGCCACAGGCTTGCTCATAAATTTATAGATTCATAAGTTTATATTCATAACTTATATACTTCTGTGAAGCTGCTTTGTGACAATGTCTGTTGTTAAAAGTGCTATAAAAATAAAATTGAATTGATTTTGAATTTTACTCCGTATAAAGATTCATGCACCTTTGAAATGTGACCTTTTTATAAGAACACACCGTACACAAGATACACATTCTATACAGAAACCACATCAGAAAATGTCATCTGGTTGAACCTAACTGATCTACAATGGCTTCCAATTCATAGCTTTTAAGCAGGATAATTATACACTAATTTATACAGGATAATTTACATTCTTCAACACTTTATAGACGGTCCCTAAAGGCTTATACCCACCGACAATTATTTTCGCTGGATATTTGGAGAAAACTTTCACATACGATCGAACCAGGATTATTCTTGTTTCATTAAACAAGTGTAGCTGATTCTCTTTTGATGGCACATTCACAATTAATAGTTTTACAATTATTTTATGTACTCGTTTGTCAGCTATTGACGGCAAATACCTGAATATATGAATATGAATCCAACTTTACCGCAGTATTCACACTTTATATTCCCCGGTAGTAGGGATGTGACTGTATTATCTGTTGGGTGTGGATTTTGATCTCTGTTTCTGGTAAGGGAGCTAAGTAACATAACTGTCTTATGTTTATGATTTTTCAAGTAAGTTATCTTGTAAGAATGGTGTTTTTTGTTCATTATTTTGGCCTTGGCCCACCCTGAAGTTGTCCCCGCGTTTGTGTGTAGAGCAACTCACTTTACTTATATACTGTGTGCTACCCCAGTATATCACTTCTGAGTTCACTCCTGTGTGTGCATCATTCCTGTTTAACCCTTAGAGCACCACTTACTCTATATCTCCACCTTACCCATAACCTCTTGCTTTTAAATTACACTGTGTGGCATAACCCCAGACTGAACTATAACGATCTGTCGCGGGTTGTCGAGGCGCAAATAGGCGAAACCACAAGTGCAGTGGCGTACACAGTAGAAAGGGACCGACAGGCTTACCAGGAGATGGGTAGGAGATGAAAGAGACACTAGCAGGCATAGTCAGGGAACAGTCCGTCTCGTGTTAGAGAGGAGTAGCAGCTGTGAGCTGCGGCGCACGCCGAGCCGGCGCGAGGGGAGAGGCGTGAGAAGGAAAACAGCCGGCGTGCAAACACGGAACAAAAACGCAACACACAGCGAACAGAAAACAAAACCGAGCGTTTGGAGTGAACGCTAAAACGAAACTTAGTTAGGGATACAGATGCGATAATCCACAAGCAAGGTTTACGGGAAAATGGGAGGCTAGTAGCATAAATGGTAATGGAGTTCATGAACCAGCAAGGAGCCGTGGGAAGCTTCCGTGTTTATATCCCGTGACCCGGGAGCGAAGCCTTAACACCGGAAGTAGTTGCTGGTGCGTCCGTCGTTGCTGTGGTAACGGACGGAGCTGTAGCTCGTGTTGTAGTGGTGATGGCAGGGAGCGTGACAGTATCCCCCCTCGAAGGGCCGGCTCCTGTTGGCCCAGCCAATTCAGGTCTGGAGTCGTAAAATTCCTGGATGACAGCCGGATCCAGAATGTCGCGGTGAGGAACCCAGGACCGTTCCTCAGGGCCATAGCCCTCCCAGTCCACCAGGAACTCGTAGCCCCTCCCACGGCGACGGACATCCAGTAACCTGCTGACTGTGTAGGCAGGCTCCCTGCCAACGTCCCGAGGGGGTGGGGGTTCAGTGACGGGCAGGGATAGTGGGGAGGAGAAGGCCTTTCGAAGGAGCGAGACACGGAACACCGGGCTGGTGCGGAGGGTGCGTGGAATGGCCAGCTGGTAGGAGGCGTGGTTGATTCGATGGACCACCTGGAAAGGACCCACATAATGAGACCCCAATTTGTGATTGTCTGTCTTCCCTGGGAGTCCCTTGGCTGATACATATACGCGATCTCCAGAGTGATACACCAGATTGACCCGGCGATGGCGAACGTTTAGTGGCAGTTCTGGAGGCTTTGAGGTTCTGACGGACCCTGGACCAAACCCGATGAAGTTGATTGATGGCAGTGTTGACGGAGGCGATGGGTCCGGGGACCCCGTCGTCAGGGAACCAAGAAGGGGCAACGCCAGTGGTTGCTTCAAACGGGGACATGCCGGTAGAGGAGGTGTACAGTTGATTGTGGGCTAGTTCCGCCAAAAGGAGATGTAGAGGGATGGGAGGAGCAGTAACACCTAAGGTATTTGACAAGTTCCTGGTTGATACGTTCTGTTTGACTGTTGGACTGTGGGTGGTAACCGGATGTTAGGCTGATGTCTACTCCTAACTGTCTCCAGAACTGGCGCTAGACTTGGGCAATGAACTTGGGCCATGGTATCTGACCGCCTCTTTGATTATCAGGTCAGCCATTTGCTGGGCTGTGGGATAAGTCGAGAGGGCGACGAAACAGGCGGTTTTGGTGAAACGATCCACTATGACCAGGATGATGTTGTGTCCCTGGGAGTGGGGAAGTCCTGAAAGGAAGTCCAAAGAGACATGCGACCATGGCCGTCGAGGGACAGGAAGAGGTTGGAGGAGTCCTTGAGGGCGTCGGTTCTCAGGCTTGTTACAGGCGCAGACAGGGCAGGCCTAGATGTAGACTCATACGTCTTCCTTGATGGAGGGCCACCAATAGTGGCGTTTTACCAGTTCCAAGGTCCATAGGTGCCCCGGGTGGCCAGCCAAACTTTCATCGTGACCCCATCGAAGGACCCGGGGGCGGAGAGTGGTAGGTACGAACGTAGTGACAGGGGGGGTGGGGTGGGGGTTCAGATTCATGGGCACGACGAATGTCTTCCAGGAGGGACCATAGGGTCTGACCGATTACACACTTCTGGTCTAGGATAGTAGATGGGGGAGCAATACTGTCGTCAGGTGCGTGGAAACGGGAGAGGGCATCGGGTTTACTGTTCTTGGATCCCGTTCGACAGGAAATGGTGAACCTGAACCTGGTGAAAAATAAAGCCCACCTGGCCTGTCTCGGCTTCCCGGAGATATTCGAGGTTCTTATGGTCGGTCCAAATGAGGAACGGGTGATCGGCCCCCTTCAGCCAGTGGCGCCATTCTTCCAAGGCCAATTTGACGGCTAATAGTTCTCGATCCCCAACATCATACCTCTGTTCCGTGGGGCTGAGTTTCCGGGAGAAGTAAGCATAGGCATGGAGTTTGTTATCCAAAGCGGATGTCTGAGACAGCATGGCGCCAATACCATTGCAGGAGGCATCCACCTCCACGACAAAATGTCTAGTGGGGTCCGGGTGGGTAAGGATGGGAGCGGTGGTGAACCGAGCCTTGAGGGTGTCGAACGCCACCTGGGCATCTCTAGTCCAGCGCAACGAACCAGGCTTCCCACGGAGTAGGGATGTGAGGGCATGTGCCACCGTGCTATAATTCCTAATGAAGCACCGATAGAAGTTGGCGAACCCCAGGAAGCATTGGAGTTGTTTAATGGTTTTCGGAACAGGCCATAGGGTGATAGTGCTGGTCTTGGCTGGGTCCATGGACATTCCTAGGGGAGTGATGACGAATCCTAGGAAGGATGTAGTAGTGGTGTGGATTTCACTCTTCTCCAGTTTAACGAACAGGTGGTGTTGGAGGAGGCGCTGGAGGACCTGGCGGACATGCTGGCGATGAGTAGTTAGATTGGGGGAGAAAATGAGGATGTTGTCAAGGTAAACGAACACGAAGTGGCCCAAAAAGTCCCGAAGGACGTCATTTACCAAGGCCTGAAAAGCCGCGGGACTGTTACAGAGCCCAAAAGGCATCACTAAGTATTCGTAGTGGCCGTTGGGAGTGATAAAGCCTGTCTTCCACTCGTCGCCCTCTCGAATCCGGACCAAATGGTAGGCGTTGCTTGGGTCGAGTTTCGTAAAAATCATGGCGCCAGAGAGGCGTTCAAAGGCAGAGTCCATCAGCGGTAACAGGTATTTATTCTTGATGGTGATTAGATTTAGTTTCCGGTAGTCGATGCACGGCCGGAGCGAGCCGTCCTTCTTCCCCACAAAACAAAATGGAGTAGCAGCCGGGGACGAGGAGGGTCTGATAAGGCCGTGAGCGAGTGCCTCAGAAATGTATTGCTCCATAGCACGAGTTTCAGGTATGGAAAGGGAGTAGAGACGTCCCCTGGGGGGCTGCTGCCAGGTAAAAGCTCGATGGCTAGATCATATTCCCTGTGGGGCGGTAGAGAGGAGGCTCGGCTCTTACTGAATACTTGGGCCAGGTCGTGGTATTCAGGAGGTACCAGAGTCATATCGGGAGTCTCTTTACTGATACACGTGCTAGCCATGACAGCAGCATCGGGCATAGCTATGGAGGTGGAGGGCTCCTGGGGTTCTTCCAGGAGGTGATCCCCACATTATTGGCCCCAGTTAGACAGTTTGCCCTTGGCCCAATCGAACTGGGGTTGATGGGTGGTCAACCAGGGGTAGCCTAATACAATGGGTTTGCTGGGAATATCCATAAGAAAAAATGCACAGTTCTCGTGGTGATTGTTGAGGGTAAGGAGGTGCAGAGGTTCCGTGAGTTCATCAAGTTTGCCCTCTCTGAGGGGTCGCCCATCTAGGGCGGTAACGGAGCGTGACACTGGGCAGGTTTGATGAGGTATGTGGAGACGTCGGACCAGAGATCGGTCAATGAGATTGACTGCAGACCCAGAATCCATGAGAGCTTTGGATTGGAACGGTGGGTTGGGATTGGAGGACCATGTGAGAGAGATGGGCACTTCAAACCCGTCCATGGGGCCACGGGGTACAACGACGCCTAGCAGTGCTGCCCCCTGGCCTGATAGACGTTGGCGTTTCCCATCCTGGGATTCTTGGGTCTCACTGCATAGTCTTGAGGTCCAGAATGTCTGCTGTGGTTTCTGGTGGCTGGTTCATGCTGTCGCGGGTTGTCGAGGTGCAAATAGGCAAAACCACAAGTGCTGAAGGACTGATGCTCTCCCTGTATTCCTGTGTCAAGAGACTCAGAAGAAGTAGACAATTCTCCAGCCACATCCAAGTGATTCTCTGGCTACCTCACCTCAACTCTAAATTATTAGATCACTTTTTTGCACCTTACCTCTTTCTCCGAGTGGTTGTGTCTGGTTTGCCCCATTCCAAGCTAACAACTGTTGAGAATGCAGGCATCAGACACACCCCCAGAGGCCCCTACCTCCCCTCCCGCCTGGGCCTCTGTCATCCAGCGTCTCCTAGGTGCCAGCATCCACCAGCCCCAGTTCTCCAAGGAAATAGCCTGTGACCTCCACATTGCAACTATCAAGCTGGTCAACCTACAATGAACAGTGCCAGCAGGCACCATCCCCTCCCCTGATTCAACCCATAATGCCCAGTGGCTCCTCTCCAAGCTCACCGGTGACGACAACATTGAGGCTTTCTGGGACACATTCAAGAAGGTCACTCATCAAGAAGGGTGGCCAGAGAATGACTGGAGTGATGCCCTTGCCCCACTCCTCACTGGGGAACCCCAGCGGGTGTACTATGTTCTACCTGATGAAGAGGCAGCTGTCCAGGACGTATGTGCTCTGGGTCTGACCTGCAGCCAGCTTGGAGCTGAGGGGGTACTGTGATGCCATACTGGCAGCCAGGGCCTTTAAATAAACATGTGATCCTCGCCGTACTGCAGCAGTGATAATTGAGGGACAGCTCCAGACACAACAGCGGCACCACCGTTATTGTGGACCAGGAGAGTGTACATGGGGGCAAGGTTCACTCATCCTCCACAAGCTGCCAAGAGAGAATAAAAGGCCAATTCTCAAGCAATAGAGTGAGTATGCCTCTCTTGTGTTGTAGGTCTGATGCTCTCCCTATATTCCTGTGTCAAAGACTCAGAAGAAGCAGATGACTCTCCAGCCACATCCAAGTGATTCTCTGACCACCTTGCAAGCCTGCATTGGTTGCCCCGGACATCCGGAGGGCTCCCTGCGCCCCAGCCTGAGCACCCACTGGTGACAATCACCACCAACAGCACCAGCCATCCTCTTTCACTCTCACTCTCCCTTCCCCTTTTCCCCACAACTCTAAAATGAAAGAGCAATTCCTTGCACCTTACCTTTCTCTCCAAATTCTTGTGTCTCTTTTGCCCCGTGGCAAGCTAATATGAATTTCATCATCTTCTCAAGTCTGATTTCACAGAAATCAATATATTAATATAATTTGAAAACACAGAGGCATATGTTTCTAGAGATTGAACTATACAGTGCGACCCAAATGAGGATGGTATCCCTTTTGAGTCTGGTTCCTCTCAAGATTTCCGCCTTTTGCCATCTCAGGGAGTTTTTCCTTGCCGCCATCACCACAGGCTTGCTCATTAGGGTTATATAAAATAAATGTATAGATTCATAAGTTTATATTCAGAATTTATATACCTTTGTGAAGCTGCTTTGAGACAATGTCTGTTGTTAAAAGCGCTATACAAATAAAATAAAATTGAATTGAATTGAATCTCCTACTTAAACAGTTAAATTGTTGTGTTTTTCAGGGCTCTACATGGAACTATGGATGTTGAATCCAGAATGCTGCTGCTGCTGATCCTGTTGTTGAATATTACAGGTAGGGTTGCTATATTTGTTGAGTATTAAGATGAATCTGTCTCTGCTATATGGAATATGTACAACATGGTATATGTAGAACATTTTCCTAATAGGCCTAAACTAAAGATCTCCAGATACAAAATAAAAGAACATGAAAAAATCCTTTATGCTCAATATCAAAAGGCCATAAACTGTGATAAATGAGTCTTTACCTCTGTGGTTTTCATGTCCATTTTGTTTTAGAGCAAACTTATTCTTTACTACTGACCTGAGACCATATATACATATGGTAATTACTATTAAAATATTATTAATAATAATTTAATCTATGATTATGTTTAAAAACATCTTTAAGTACAAGAACTTTAAGTACAGGAAAGCTGTAAATCTCATACATGTGATCTGTGTGTGTGAAACTGATATGTGTTGAGCATGGGCGTGAGAGTCTGAAGTAACGGAAATGTCATTCATTCTAAAACAGACTTGACTGGTGTGTGTGGTGAGAAGTGTGAAAGTTCTTCAAAACACAAGAAAACTATTAAAAGATACAGAGCTGTGAGGTCAAATTCACAGGAAAAACGAATTCAAACTTTTTCCCATGCACCTCACATCCCAGGTTTTTGAGAAACCCCTCCTCTCCATTCCCAGACTGTTCAGAGCTCACAGGCTTTTCAAGGAACAGATGAAACAAAGGAAATGTGAAAACTTGAAATCAAATGAAAAAGACTTTTAGAAAAAGAGACCTTTTCTAGCACAAAAGAAAGCAATGTAGTGTAAGAAAGGGGAATTAATCACATTTGAAAGTTTGTCTCATGGAAAGTAAAGAAAAGGAAGAGACTAAGCTGAAAAATATTGTGTGATAACACAACGCTGTGGTAAGTGCAATGCTGAACTTCCGGGTCTTTACTGCTAGAATCATAAAGAAGTTCGTCACCGCTTACAAGTGCAGTACGAGTGCGTGAGGAACAGACTTTGCTGTTCATTAAAAGTCATATTTTTGGCATAAATGCTGGATCTGCAAGTGTCAGTGTCAACTGTCTGAAGGCTGATGTCACTGCGTTTTACAGAATGTGGATAAATATTACAGTAGCAGCAATCCTCATGTTACTGACAGCTAAACTTTTCAACTATTTCAGATCTTTCTACTGTTTTTATGTGCTGTTGTGTCACTATTGCAACAGATCAGAAATGCTCTCAACATGTCTGTGTTTGGAGTTATTTTCAATTTGGGGCCAGGTAAGAACATTTGTGAGATTTTGTAGAGAAAAAGACGTAAACACTATATAATTAAACTTTTATATCACATACACAATACAATTATATCCTGTCCTTTTCTTTACCTGTGTGAGGTTATTTGTTCTGTTAATTCTATAAACTCTGGTGAAGTTTTGAATTGTTTTAAGTTGTTTTACAGTGTTTATGTATGTCCAGTTGAACACAAATGAACTCTGACCATGTTAAATCAGCACTAAATCAGTTAAATCAGCAGGGTGTTAATTCAATACTAGGAATTTTACTATGCATCAGCAATAAAACTATATGTACACTCTTGCTGGTAAGTGCAGAAATAAATTGTAGGGTGTGTTTAAGACCTGCTTCTGGTTTGTGTGTGTGTGTGTGTTCCAGGAGTTCAGGCTCAGTACAGTGTAACTCTCTCCTCTCAGACTCTCTGTGTTGTTACTGGATCTACAGTAAAAATCTCCTGTGCATTTACAACACCTGATCACTCCCGTGTCACACAGAGAGAGTGGTATCGAGTCCAGAGCTCTGAAGGAGAACCACAACACCTGAGCAAAGATCTACAATACTCAGGACGAGTGTCTGTAAGCACAGTGATGCCTGACTGTGAACTGACAGTGAGGAATGTGAGAGTGAGTGACTCTGGAGTTTATAACTTTAGATTTAAAACACAGAGCAGTGAGTGACTGGATATCAGCCTCATCTGGAGTTCATCTGACTGTTACAGGTAATAACACACACACACACACACACACACACACACACAAACACACTGAAAGCGAGACACACAGAGCTGCCTAACTCCAAACCTTTTGATCATTTGTAGATCTTACTGTTGCAGAATTACACTATGATTCAGAGTACAAAGAGCTGAGATGTACCACCACATGCACTCTGTCTAACAGCTCCATTTACATCTGGTACAAAAATGGACGGCCTATTACTAACCAGAACAAAAAACACTTTTATCTCTATATCAGTATTATGCAAGCAGGCTGCTACTCCTGTGCTGTAAGAGGACATGAGCATCGCTCTCCTGCTATCTGTAAGAACTCAATTTTAACTTCACTCACTCTGTCATCATCTCACTGCCAGCTTCAATTATATTACTACAAGCGCACATGCAGCGATTCATAACTGATGATGCTTTAGTTTTGTTTTTTATTTCTATTTTCATTTTGTGTTTCAGGTGTTTTTCAGGAGAGCTGCTTGAGAGTGATTTACTCCACCCAGACTGTCTGCTCTCTGATAGGCTCATCAGTGGACATCCTAAGCTACTCAACCTTTCCTAAAAATCTAAAAATCACAAACAGTCTTTGGATAATTAAAGAGCAGGCTGATGGTGAGGCTGTGGATGTGAGAGAGGATGAGGAGTATCAGGGCCGAGTGCAGTACACACAGAGCTTCCAGAATAACTGTAGTCTGAGAATCACTAACCTGAGAGAGAGAGACGCTCAAACATACAGATTCAGATTCTACACTGATGGGGGTAATTACACTGGTGAACCTGGAGTCTCTCTGTCTGTCACAGGTAATGCTGCATGAGAAACATTGATTTAACTGGAAGAAAATTCTATACATGAAAATAAACCTTGTTTACCACTTGCAGATCTGAAGGTTACAGTATCAGACTCGGGTAGCAGACAAATGAAGCTGAGCTGTATCACCACCTGCACTCTGTCTAACAACCCCACTTACATCTGGTACAAGAACAGACAGCGTGTTACTAACTGTAAATCTGCCTCCTGCTCTGTAGCTGCAGTCAGTGGTGCGGTCAGTTACAGCTGTGCTGTTGAAGGCCATGACAGTCTCCTCTCTCCTCCAGTGTGTGAGTGTGGATTTTACTCTCCTCGATCATAGTACATCCATATCTATATCAAATGCTGATCCTGAACACACAGCAGCTGATCCAGGTGTTTTATTTCTAATCAGATTCCCCTAAAAACACCAGCGCAGTGCTTCTTTCCTCTGGAGACACAGTGGAGGGGGATTCAGTGACTCTGAGCTGTAGCAGTGATGCAAATCCTCCTGTTCTCACCTACTCCTGGTTTAAGCAGAGAGCAGCTGCAGACGCACTGCTGACAACAGGCCAGAATTACAGCATCAGTAGCATCAGCTCCCAGCACAGCGGCCTGTACTACTGCACTGCTCACAACCAGCTGGGACAGCACAACTCTACACCCACACATCTGGATGTGTTATGTAAGTGCATTATAAATCTTTTTGCAGCTGTATGAAGTAGATGTTTTTAATCAAAATTGACTGATGTTTCTTTACTAAAATCTATTCAAGTCCTGAACCACAATTTGTGTGGAAAAAGAAATAGTCTGTTATTAAATAAAACAATGACATTATAACTCAAATACAAATATAACATCTTGAACTAACAAGATATTAAGTCGAAATAATGACATCCATCCATCCATTATCTATACCGCTTTATCCATCTGGGTTGCGGGGAAGCTGGAGCCAATCCCAGCATCTTCGGGCGAGAGGCGGGATACACCCTGGGCAGATCGCCAGTCCACCACAGAAATAATGACACATTACATGGAAAAAAACAACATAACATTTCCTCTATTTGTAACTGTTATGATCTGCTCCACGCACAGCGCGCCTCTAAGATACGGCCACGCACGCCGTTTCCCTCATCTCCATCGCTCTCAAAGCGGAAGCGCATTTCTGCATGTTGACAGAGACCTCATGGACTACAGTTCCCATGAGCACCTGTTCCTGGCCATTAGGAACGGAGACAGATGCATCTCATTTACAGACTGTTTAGTCATGTTTAAAAGGACTCTCAGTTGCGCTTCGTACTTGCGAAACATTAGTTTAGCCCCGTCTGCTATTGCCGAGCGGTTTTCATACCCACTTTTGCTTTCATGTGTTTTGGACTTACTTTCCGTTTGTGACTACTGTTATTTGGATTACCTTAACTACGCTGTTTGCTGATTGCTCGACCTCTGTCTGTATTTGAATTATTCTAATTTCCAATCAGATTCCCCTAAAAACACCAGCGCAGTGCTTCTTTCCTCTGGAGACACAGTGGAGGGGGATTCAGTGACTCTGAGCTGTAGCAGTGATGCAAATCCTCCTGTTCTCACCTACTCCTGGTTTAAGCAGAGAGCAGCTGCAGACACACCGCTGACAACAGGCCAGAATTACAGCATCAGCAACATCAGCTACCAGCACAGCTGTATTACTGCACTGCTCACAACCAGCTGGGGCAGCACAACTCAACACCAACACATCTGGATGTGTTAAGTCAGTGTCATGCTTTAAAATAACTGTTAAATATGGTTGTTTCTTTAAATGTGAATTGCTAAATTATTTTGCATGTATTCTATTTAACTCTAATCTGATTATGTATATAATTTTCTATAACTGAAATGAGATGTAATTGATTATACCACAGCACTGTTGAATTTGCTGTCAAGCAGTGTTGATTCATTTTCAATAACAGCATCTCTGTTATTGTTTTGGCTCCAAGACAAATTACAGGTTTATATTTGTGTTTGTTCTAATACTCTTCATAATTAGTCACGATCAGACAAGGTGTGACATTGAACATTACTAAAATAAAAAAAAAGCAGTTTCCAAATATATGAATAAAAAGCCATTGCACTACAGGAAGTGTGAACACCAACTCCATTGAATGATCAAAGTTTCAAAGTTTTTACATGTTCAATAAGATATGATTAATTTAATTTTAAATTTAAATTAGCTTTAAAAAACATCTATTTTACACCCTAAATACTATTTGTCTCTGTACATATGTTAAAAAGTTTCCTCAGGT
This sequence comes from Notoglanidium macrostoma, assembly GCA_030068235.1. NCBI lineage: Eukaryota > Metazoa > Chordata > Actinopteri > Siluriformes > Auchenoglanididae > Notoglanidium > Notoglanidium macrostoma. Next base: position 31,197,624 of record JAQQZR010000023.1, read on the forward strand.
GATGAGAGCTCAGCTGAGGTGTGGAAGCTGTATGCTGTATGTGGAGCTGCTGCACTCCTTCCTGCTCTGCTTCTCTCTCTTCTTACTCCTGTTCTGTGCATTAAGTGAGAGACTGAATTCTTTCATCATTACAATCAAACTGTACCATAAAGTTAATGCCATGTTAAGCATTAGCTGAATGAAGCAGGAACCGATTGAACAGCCATGTTTTTATGCTTTTTCTGTGAACAGGAGGAAGAGAAGATCAGAGAGAGACACAGACACTCAGGTACTGAACTTTTCAATTTATGGACTGTATTTAGAGTCAAGTTATGTACACACTCTGTGGAATTAAGGTGCAAAAGGTATTCAGACCACAGACATAATTACTAACTGCTATTCTGAAGTTTGGTGTTATTTTGTGTCATGACTCCTGAATCTGTGACTTTTCTTTATGGACCGCAACCTGAGGTTTAAGTCTTGGAGGATTTTCCCAGTCACAGTTGTTAATGACGGAGGTGATCTTCTGCTGATGATAGCACTTCCTAGCTGAATATGTGTAGCTTTCCTGGTCTGCTCACTTCTCATTCACTTATTGACTGCAGAGATTTCTGTGGGCTCACCAGACCATATGAATAATGGGGGATGGCGATCAAGAACACAATGAAATGGAGAAAGTCCTGTGGATGAGTGTGTTAGTAAATTTTACACATACTCAGCCCATAGAAGAGACCAGCTCTAGTTCTGCTTCTTGTTGCTGCAATATGATATTGGGAATCTGCTGATTTCCTGGTTCAAGTGTTCAACCAGGCCAAAGGACTATGGATGGTATCCTAATGTCTGATACAATGTCTTTTGGTAGACCATAATGCTTAAACATCTGGTCACCTCAGCCATCTCCATTACTGTGGGAAGTTTAGGCAGAGGCTTTAACTGGGAGGACGGAAAACCAAACAAAACTTGCTAGGATTGAGGTGTTCCCTATTGAGATGAGGAAACCAGTAATAAAATCAGTGGCTATCTGAGACCATGGACAGTGTGGTAAGCAGCAGTTCAAGCAGATCTGTGAACAGGTGTTTCATGGTACATGACCTCATTCTGGTGAAGTGGGTTCTTCTTGTTGCACTCTAAGAATGTCGTCTTTTAGTTCCTATTTGTTTGGTTTGACTATAAATGTTCCATGTGAATGGTTTCAGGGAGACTTGGCAAGAAGCAGCTCCAAGTTTTCACTTTGTGTGAAGAGGAAGTGACTGTGACATTTGAGGAAGTTTTGCAGATCTCTCAAATCTCGGCAAACCTCCCTGACTCCCTCCCTGACTTTCTTTTCCTTTCTCTCAGATTGTTCCAAAATCAGGTGATGACACATACCTAGCACTAAGCCCCATGCCTATGTCCTCAGATTACGACACTCTGCATGTACGTATACAGTGTTTCTATCTGTGTGTGAATGTGTGTTTGTTGCCATACACAGAGTTTTTCTTCCATTTCCTGGGGTTGTTTTCTAAACTGTCATTTTCCTCCTAGAATGTCCAACGCTCAGTGACCGTGAAACCCTGAACCCTACAACCATGTCTGACTATGACACACCGAGGGTAAATCTGTGGCGTGTGCGAGTGTTTATAATGTGTAATATGTTTGTGATTTTTTTTTTTCCCCAGTTTTCCATTTTATACTTGATATAGCTCTATGGCTTTCCTCATTGTCACGTAGCTGATCTCTGTTCACGCATCCCAGTTGAAATAATCACTGATTATTGCAGTCACTTATGTTCTGCTAAGTTCCTTGTTACTATGCTTTTTTCAGTTATTTAAACATTTGAATTTTGTCCACTATGATCTGATCCAGCATTTGTCAATTTCATGTCTTGTAAACTGCAGTGAAAACCTGGATAATGAAAGAAATTGATAACAAAACAAGGAACACCAACTTCATTAAGATGGATCCTTCTTTACCTTATCTGTTACTGTCCAGTGTTTAAAATTTGTTTCTATGTTCAAGAATGAAATTGAGCTTTTGCAAGACTGAATACTGTACAACATTTCCAAATCATAATAAACTTTTATTTACAGAGCAAATTAAAAGATTTACAAAGCAGTTTCCATAGTACACTATGGCCTAAAGTATGTGTACCCCTGACCATCACACCCATATGTGGTTCATCCTGAAATTGTTGCCACAAACTTGAAAGCACACAATTGAATAGAATATCTTCTATTCCAATGTCTCACATATGGGTGTGATGGTCAGGTGTCCACAAACATTTGGCCAGATAGTGTATTATCCTATTCTTCATCTACCTCACGGGAAGATGAGGATCTTGAAGCTGATGCTGGAAGTTTGGTCGGTGTGGATTTTACAGAGGAGCTGGAATGGAATTGAAAAGCAGTTTAGAGAATAATCTGTGTGTGACACTTTGTGGGGTTCCAGAGAGGGAAGAGACGGAGACAGGTGGATTACTTTATTTTCTTACTTTCATGTTTCAGCGCTTTTATTCTCGGGTCTCGCACTGAGACACACCAAATTAAACAAAAAAAAGAAGTGCAAAGAAACAAACAGAGGCACGCACACACACAAAGGACTTTGTGCTGGATCACAGCTCTTTCTTCCTCCCTTCACTCTCACCTGTCTCTCCGTGTTCTGTCCTCCACTAGTCACTTCAACACAGATCATGCTCATTAATTAAATCCATCGCAGGTGTGACTCTTTGCCACTCACCTCCCTCGCCATTTACAGCTCAGCGCTCAGTCCTGCCCAAGTCTTCACAACCCCACTGCTCCACTCAGGCCGGGGAGCTGCCCAACCTGCTGCCAGCTCCCCCCACCTCCTTTTTTGATGGGAGAGGAAATCCGCCACAGCCATCTTCCCCCTGGCCTGTGGATCACCTCGAACTTGAATGGCTGAAGGGCCAGATACCAAAGACTGATCTGCGCATTTGCGTCCTTCATGCAGTGGAGCGGGGCATGATCCGAACAGAGAATGAAAGGGCCATACATTCCTTCTCAATAGGCACTGGCTGCATCTCCCTGGAGGGCACTATCTGGGACAAAACAGCCCCCAGCCATCCGTCTGACATGTCGGTCTGCAAAACGAAGGAAGAGAAAAGTAAAGGGAGAAAGGTCTTAGTCAGGGAGGTGACCAAGAACCCGATGGTCACTCTGTCAGAGCTCCAGAGGTCCTCTGTGGAGAAAGGAGAACCTTCCAGAAGGACAACCATCTCTGCAGCAGTCCACCAATCGGGCCTGTATGGTAGCGTGGCCAGACAGAAGCCACTCCTTAATAAAAGGCACATGGCAGCCCGCCTGGAGTTTGCCAAAAGGCACCTGAAGGACTCTCAGACCA
>JAQQZR010000023.1:31204497-31218025 GCA_030068235.1 Notoglanidium macrostoma
TATTGCAGTCTTGGTGTATGTACTTGTAGCTGTAATAAAAAGCCTGCTGATCCTGGTTGTAATATGTTTCCTAAGAAGAGCTCTGATTGAGTTTTGGGAAGTCCTGTTTCTCCTTGAACCACTCTGGGTTTTTTTTTTTTTTTCCTGCTTGGCATGTGCGGTGCAAATCAGTTAGGATGCAGGTCAGGTAGCACTGGGCTTGCCAATCGGAACTGCAGGTTACCAAAAACCAAAAAATATTTATACATACATGAATAGCAAATGTGTATCATCTGGGCTAGCTGGAGTGTACTGCTCATGCAAAAGCAGAAAACGTGGAATTAGAAAAACAAGACATGTACAGCATGGTAAGACTTCACAATGAGGAGTTTAGGCTAACAACAGAGCAGAGATATATATATATATATATATACACACACACACACACAGATGAATAAAGGTCTAACACAGAACAGGTGAACTCATTAGGATACTCAGCCTAAGTAGACAGGAATCAAAACCAGAACAAACACAAACAGCAAAACAAAAAATTTCATAAAATAAATCATTTACTGAAATAAACATCATTGTTTGGAAATGTCTTCACACCAGTTTATTGTTTAGCACAAATTTTTTCTTACATTAAAAGGTAGCCAGTGTGAACACACATCTTTATCACAGCTTGATTAAAGCTAGTTTTATTCTAACCCTAACCCTTACATATGTTCAACTGGTGCAAATGGATGCTGATTCAAAACAACACTAGTGAGCAATTAAAATCAGAAAAACAGCAGACTGAATGCTAAGACATGTCCCCCATTCTTGTATTTTGTCCCCTGCATTGTTTGCGGATCAGTTATTCTTGGCACAACAACTTTGTGTTTAACTGAAAGGGAAAAACCTCACTGTCTCGTAGGATTTCCCCTTGTTTTCCTTAACAAACAATTTAAATAATTCACAGCGCGTGTATTAGATCAGTAATGCAGGTTATCAGCGTGATCTAGGACTCTGTCTGTCTCTCAGTGCGGTCCGTTCTCATGTGATTCCTGCCGCAATGTTCCTGAGATCTACTGGGGTCTAGATGATGATGAAGAGTTTAATACACTTATTAATAAAAATAACAACAAAATAACACTCTGTTAATTGAATGGCAGTGTATAGGAGTTCCACTTCACTACACTATCATTAAGAACCCCTAGTTAAAATAAAATTAATTTTGGAGTTTGGTACACCTTCTCACCAATCAGATTTGAGAATCTGACGTTGCTGTGGTATACTAGACACATGAACATATGACTTTTTATTACTATCTCAGCTATAAAGCTATAAAGTAAGAGATGGGAATTTTGCCCCATCTGGTAGAAACGTGCTACTGCAAGCTACTTAAATTTCATCTTTCTGCAGGAGGAACTGCACTAAAAAAAGATGGCTAAATATTAATTAGTGTATCAGGATGTAACACAAATACTCTCATAAGAGTGAAAACGTTGTCGTGTGCATCAGTGTGCCAGGTGAAAGGGTGATGAATCAGGACATGTATGAGCTGGTGTATAATGGAATGTGTGTTTGGAAATTCCTGCCAATTCGAGCTCTGGCTGTGAATGACTTGTACAGGATTTCCAGTTTGACTCCTCACAGCTCAGAAATGTATTATAGAAGAATCTTTTCCTTCACTGACTCAATAATGAAAGAATTTTTGTTTAAAAAAATCCTCACATTGTAGCTTTAAAGCAAACTCTGAGTGGGCCAAAGTTTTTCCATCCAGTTTTCCAGCCACTATAGATGTAAATACAGTTGAAATATTATTGACTAATCATCAAACTCAGGCAAAAAAAAGTGTGTTTAGTTTCATCCATTTTATATTCACATTCCTATCTGCACACACACACACACACACACACACACACACACACACACACACACACACTTTATCAGGAGTGTATCGATGCTTCATATGTCCATTGATCTCACATAGTACACCATAAATGAATAAATAAGTATTATTAAATTTTTACATGAATTGAGTCAGGTCCTTTATATCCAAAAAATGTCTCCAAAAACATTCATGACCTTTTCTTCTTTCTTATCTTTACCTCCTATAGAGTGAGAGTTTTTATTTACCACCCTGTACACATCATGCTGTGGAGAAAAAGAAACATTGGCTCATGTATCAGAGACTTTTTTGGGGTTTTTTGGGGTAGTGTGAGAACCTGCAATATTAACTGATAAAATGAGATTTTCATGCACTGTTGGAGTGAGATAAAAGCAAGAATTCATGTGGATTCCCATAATGCCCTGCAAGCGTACGGCATTTGGGCATTGTGAAATAGCTGAACGTTAAGATAAACCTGTAATTTGCAGCTTCACTGCTATCAGAGCTGTTGTTATAGAAAAATTTATCACCAGTGAAGATTTTGTTATATTACTCAGCACTGAATGCCAAGCTGGTAGCTTTAACCATAAATATTATTTATATTTCATAATAATTCAAATACACTTAAAACATAATGTGAATAAATTTTGCTCGAACATTAAGATGGATGGGCCAGGGCCTGCATGACCTGCCAAGCAATACATCTATTACTAATTAGCGCCCAAGACAGGATGGCTATAGCGAGGGCAGCCACTCCACCCGGGCCTGAGTAAATCGGAAACAGGCTCGGCATGGCGCTAAAGAGGAAATGTCCAAATAACAAAGAGAGGAATGTGTTCACGCTAGGCTGCCTCCTGCCGTATCGGTCATTACCGAGCACAGGTGGGAGAGTGAGAAATGGATGGAAAAGCAGTCACTATGTCTGAATCACGGCACTAACGCTAAAACAATAGCCTAATAACGGACTCGCTGGTGCCTCTAAGGCTGTATATCCCAATAGACTGTGTCCTACAATGGCTCGTCAGGCGCCAGTTGGCGAAAAATACGAGAGAGGGCTTTACTTAGATCAATGACACAAAATAGCTAAAAAAAAATGGCATCAAAATGGCGCCAAAAAGCTTTTCATAATGAAGTCTGTCCTGTGAACGATCCAGTTTGGAACCAGACAAGGTTTTTTTTCTTCCATGGGTGTTCAACTCTTGGAGCTGAAATTATTGGCAGCTCAGATCCCAGAGTCATTTGAATAAACAAGTACCTTCAGTAGATTTTCATGCTCAGTGTCTAAGCATGTCTAATCAGTGACAAATTCAAATTTATTTTTCCAAAACCTTGATTTTGCTAATTATGACTGACACTTTAAAAAGGTTCAGTTTTAATAGTTTTTTTGACACTTTTATGTACTGAAAAGTACTTTTGAGTGAATTTTATATGAAAAAGCTTCTCTACATCAACAGCTATAGTCCAGTGTGGTAGTAAAAAGGGTAGATGTAGGATTTAGTAGCGTTACTTCACTGGAATATTTATTAATGTTATATAGTTTCTTATTATATATAGGTTTTATTACAAACATTCACACAATTTCAATTCCTAATTGTGCTAATTCTGCTGACAAGAGTTTAGCTTTGTGCGAATTGCATGTCTAAATCAATACACACTGAGTTCCAAAAATATTTATTACTTACCCCAGTATATCAACATCTTATTAAATAGCAGTATACATCTTTATTAAGAACAGACATTAGAGCTGGCACAACCGACAGCCCAGCCATCCAAATATCATTACAATAGCCCCAATGTTTACTGATTCCCAACATTGTCATCATAACGTGACTATTTATGTCGTGACAACTAAAATGGAACGATGTTGTAGATGTGTAGCTCTGAAACGTTGTGAATTGGTAGTAGCTGCATTGTAGCAACATAATTCTACAAAGATGTGAATAGTTAATAGTAACATTGCGAAACAGCAGTTGCCTAGTTGTGGCAATGCAACTCTGCAACAATGTGAATCAGTACTAACTTAAATCCTCGACAATGTGAATTGCTACTTGTCTGGTGAAACACATCACTGCAACAATGTGAATCAGTACTAAGTCACGTTGTGGCAATGTAACTTCACAACTTTGTGAATTGTTACTAATCATAAATATAACTTAGAAAGTTGTAACTTTATATAGCTAGTAAGCATTAATTAACCCGATTAAGTAACCTGACTTTTGCTGGTTAAACTAAACTGATGAATGATGTTGAAAAATATAATTGCTTAGTGCATTGAAAGGCGATACAGATTGTCACTAGTGATCAAAACAAATCTGCAAAATCTCTTGAAAGCCTTTCATTTCTTCTTTTTGTACTTTAGACACATTGGCCAACCATCTGCTTTCTAATCATGAACTACTCGCTGTACAGGAACATAAACGGGACATGATTACTGATCTGCTTACATGGCACAGATAACACGAACCCCGTACACGCTGTTACAATGTTTTTTAATTCAAACATCGTTGTGGTGCTTACAAGAATGTCTAACCATCAGATTTACTGGCCTAAACTTATCATATTTTTACAGCCTTCAATTTCCTTCTGGCTGACCTTCTGTTAAAAAAAAAAAAAAAACAGATTTACTTCGCCTGGCTGCACACAACACACCTGAAATCACAAGAGAAATAATATGCAGCAGATTTCTTTTGGATCATGCAATCGCAATTAAGTCGCCTGGGAACATGAGAAAGTAGAACTCAAAATGAAACCAAAACTTGATCAAAATAATGGGCCTCATTTATCAAAATTGTTCGTACACAAGAAAAGTAGTATTCTTGGGAATTCTGTTAATTTGGGAAAAAGATTTTTGTTCTACAAGAGTCATGTCAAACCATTTTCTTTTCACCTCACTTCATTCACACCTAATTCACATTTTCTGTCATTTATCTTGAGCCTTTTTAACCTGTTACTGTAATAGATTTTTTTTAATTGTCATAGATGTTAATCACAATAATTCCCACTTCTGCCTTTGAGAAATTTCTGTTTTTTTTTTTTAATGCTCAGTTCATGAGCTTCCCTTATTTTGTGGTGTCAGTAAATGCAAATGAGCTGCATAGTAAATTTTAAATAAAATTAAAATTCATAGTAAAATTAATCCTTACAAGTTGATTGGCATTCATCAACATACGTGTATGAATACAAAGACGTACTTACCTAACAAACAATTTTTAGCCTTAGGCCCTGTTCACATACACATGGATATTGTTTTAAAAAACTTAAAAACAAGGTTCTTGGCTACTGAAAACAAAGCTTTTCGAAACCACCGTTCAAGGTGGAGAAACTTTTTTACCGCTGCAGTTATAAATGTAATCCGCAACAAGGTTCTACACTGAACCCCAAAACCGTGTTTCAATTTCAGAAAAGGTTCTGTAAAAGCTTAAAGTGTCAAGTCTAAAGCCTCTGGTTCTTCAGTTGCAGCTTTGGGGAACCTTTAATGTTTCCATGGATGTGGGCGTAGTTTTGCCGTGGTTCTTTGGTCATTTCCCTTTGGTTAAATCCCAGTTACATTTCTAAGAACTTTTCCTATATTTTATGAGCGTAGAGGAAACGCATTAGATAAGCTCTTGGAGCAGCGAGGCACTGAGGCATTGAGTCAAGGTCTATAAACTTCAGGAGCAGAACTCACACAGTGCTGTGTTGTGTTTGGGTTTTATGAATCTGATTCCTCCATCTGTACTGACGTAATTTGTTACTTTACTCCGCTTGCGAGTTCGAGATGCTGATATGACAGTACGTGGTTTGGAGGAAATTGGACTACAAATCTCCAAGAATCATTTCAAGCAGTGAGTGTGTTTCTGCTCACCGCTCCGTGGTTGCTCGGCTGACGTAGGTGAGACATATTTTTAAGTTGACCAGCAATGAAAGAGGTAATGAAACACTGCTCGGGAGTGGAAATAAAAGTCTCTGCTCTGATCGGGAGACGATTATCCCAGTGGACTTTTCCCAGTGGAATTCTCGAGTGTCTGGTGGACAAAAGGAAAACATTCTCCATGGTGGATCAGGTTGTTTGGTTTCCTCCATTTTGAGGACAAGCTGGACAACTTGGCTTGAACAGCTCAACTGTGTCCAATATGTCCAGTAAGTTCAGACTTGTTGCCAGGTTCACAGCGTTTTACACTCGATTTGGGTTGCTTAAGAAAAAACGTCTGTAGTGCCTTTTTCCTACAAACAACACATTTTGTCTCATTTTGTGTCATGTCCCTGGCCCAGAAATTTTTTAAAAGCCTGTTTTCTATCTTACTGATTTTGTTCAATCACTTATCCAATACACAGGCTATTTTTTAAAATATAGTCAGTCAATATATATTATTAGAAACTTTTGGGTGCATTTTCATCGGATGTAGCAGAAATAAAATATTAATGACTGGGGGTGTGGCTTATGCACTCGATTTGCATACAGGTCTGAGGAACTTTAAACTGATTTACTGTTGAGGATTTTTACTTCTTGTTTGGATCTTGATAGTCTCGTCTGCGAACTTTTATCCCTGGGATTTTTACATGTTATCCTCCAGGGAGAATTTACACTAAGGGATTGGAATATTGTTTGCGCATTATGGAAAATTTTCTCTTCTTAAGAGCTGGTAACGGCCTTTTATTCATCCTTATAAGGCTGATTGGATGTCCTGCATACATTTGACGGGACACACGGAGCCCTGACTCAGAGTAGCACTGAACAGGGCCATAAATACATAAATACTTCAATATACACTGGGAAACTCCACGGCACTTTATTTGGAAGCTTGAGAATCAGATTTTTTTTATGTTCTTAGACTTGTGTGCATGGGTTTTCACATTATATTTTTTTAATAATAGAAGTGAGGAATGTTAAAAGGATCTATATTCTCATGCACTTCTCATTTTTCATTTTCTCATTAGATATTTTCGGAAGAATGGTAAAAATATAGCCCCCTGAGAAGTAATGCATTTTTAATTGTAATGTATTAAAATAGCAGCTGCGTGATGTTCCAACATGCACTCTCTCACCACCCACACTACCTGTATGTCAGATTGCAAACTTCAGCGATTCATGATTTATTTATTTTTCTTTCCTCTATGTCCTCTTACACTCTCAGTTCATTATACTGCTTCTCATTTCTTCTCCTTTTTTTAATCTCTGGATGCTACACATTTCAAAGGAACAGACTGCTCAAAACTGAAATGTATTCAGTCACTGTTCACCCCAAACATACCTAATTACTCAAGACAGACCAGGAAAATAATCAACGGCAGTGCGGTGTGATGAAGAGATTTTCATTTTATCAATGATGACATTTTTTATTTATGAAAGAGCAACACCATACTTTTTAGGTTTCCATTTTTAGATATGTTTAATGTTGTGGAAACTTTGAGAAACCAGCAGCCATTTTTTTGCTCTCTTTTGAATTTAAGACCAAAATTTTCAGTTTCTCACTTTATGGAAAAAATTTTAATGTTGGAAAACGTACTTGGACTTTTGCCTAAACTGTTGTTTATCCATATTAAGACGAGTAAATTTAAACGTATGTTTTCTGTTTGTTTGGTTTTTTTTTTTGCCTTGTTATTCACACTAAAATGGCACAGGAAAACACATCTTTTTCTAATTTGCTCTTAAATGTGAAAGAATGTTCACATTTTACTGTAAATAAGAGAAAACATATGTGGTATGATTGTCATGTGACCTCCACAGTTCCAAGATGGCAGAACATATTATATAACATGTGGCATATAAGTAAGTATATTTTATGTTCATGCTGTCAAATCAAATAAAAATTTCTGAAATGATTAACTTTAAGGTGATGGTTTAGGCACCCAGCGTTCTGTTTTTGTGTTTCATTGAAGACAGGAAACTTTTAGGGCATGACAGAAACTCCGCTTTTTCGATTTTCCTGCTTAGCCTATTTAACAAAAGACAGGTTTCTTTCTGCAACTTAATGCCTGGCAAGAAGCGCCCAACTGTACATAAAGTGTAAAACAGACCCCTGTCCTCGCTCCAAACCCACGTAACATGTTCCAGGAAGTTGATTCAGCTTGGCAGCTCTCGTCTTGCTAATCTACCCTCTGTGAGGCGCGGAGACTTCCAGCAGGTCATGTACCAAGGTTGCCAGACAGTGGCAAAGACATAATTGTAGACAAGATTGAGCCGCCAACTAATGACCTTTAACCTCATGGATCACAACATCAGAAGGCGGTACTCTTGACCCCCTGCCACTTCATCAGGAAGGAATGCGTCTTAAGGAATGGAAAAACGTACAACTGCGTATCCAAGGGATTTCTGTGGAAAATGATTTTGGAGCCGTTGTTTTGCAGATGCAGGCATTGTTATTGCATCAACAAATCAGCCACTTTATTGTTGCACTGCTAGTTTTGGGCTTTTACTGAGATGAAAGATTGATAAAAAACATGTCCATTTTACTCATTCTGTATATTCTGTCGGTCTGTTCCAGCAGTAGACAACGTTTATTTTGGCAGCTTATTTAGATTGTTTTTCTGAATAAATATATATTATTTAACGATTGCTAGTTTCAGTTTAGTTGTAGGTGATAAATAACTATAACAGCCTTATTTTATAAAAATGAAATAGTTTCGTTTATCATTAAAATGTGCTAAATTTCTATGTTTTCATATATCAGAAGTATTAATTAAAGCACTGGAGCTTCATTTAAAGACTGAGTTCCTAGATGGTCCACCATGATACAATTTTCTTATTGTTTTCACATTTTACATAACTTTTGGAAACTGAAAGGCCCGAGGATTAGGTGGAAAAGTGTACAATTTTGGTTGGGCCCCTATTTTTTATTTTTTTATTATTATTATTATTTTTTTTTTTAACAACGGTATATCATGTTTTTTTTTTTTCACTAATTAATTTGCTTGATGCATAAAAATTTGCCTTTTGCACCAATTAGCCTGCCCACTGACATTTAAGACCATTTGCATACTATGCTAGCGTACTAAAATTGCATAACATGCTAAATCTAATAATAGACGTAGTGTGCATTTAAAAAATGTATTGTGGTTTCTTTTTCTCCCCAATTCGGTCTTGCCAATTCCCACCCACTAGCTAACTCTTCCCTATCACACAACACCTACCAACTGGGTAGGGCAAAAGCATGCTTTCTCCAAGACACCTGCGCTCATGATAAGCTATGATTGACAGGGGAGAGAACGTACACCCCTCCCTCCCAGAGAACGTGGACAATATTGTTGTGGCATCAACAGCATTCAAACCTGCGTTCTCCCAATGAAAGGGCAAATTCTTTTCTGTTGCGCCACTTGAGAGCCCATCATGAAATCTCTAAACAACGTGGCCACTAAATGCCAATCAATCCTTTTGGACCAAAGCTTATCTTACTTAAAGAGCCGCAACTCATGATTGGTTTCATGGATTTGCACACAAAAGCATGTTCAAAATAAGATGCAAAGATTGGGGTATGGTCGGTATTAAGGGGCGGGGTTCTGTTCTATTAACTTTTTTCTTGTGCAATTGAAGTGGAATCTGGTGTACTTCAGACTCCTGGATATACATCACGAACCTTGGGGTGGCAGGTAACATATATGTGAAGAATGGATCCATGTTTTGGAGTTCAATTCAATAATAATTAGTGTTCTGTTTTACTATCAATGTAGTTACTCTGTAGGACGCTGAACGTGACATTGGGGCAGATCCAACACTTTTTGTCGCCGGTCAGCTGTGTCCTAAGAGAATCGTACGGCGTTAGACTGGAGTCTGTCTCAGTGGGGGGTTCAGACTCAACACATCCAGTCTGGGGCTGAAAATACCTCACACAGACACAGAACGATCAAGGAGTGACCACTAAGTTCCTGCCCTTAACCCTGTTGCCTTGTCCCCTTTGCTCTCTGCTCAGTGTCTGCCAGGTGATTTGTGTGCTTTGCGCTGCTTTGTTCAGTGAAATCAGGGACTTTCCCACTGCTCCACCTCCTGCTGCTAATCTGCAATCAGCGATACACACTTTAACAATGGAGCCAGCTATTGAAATCTCCCTTAACACACTTTCTCTCTCTCACCTCGGCTCTGTACATGTGCGCAGTATCACTTCAGTGGGTGTGAGTTGGTGTGTCCGAGCCCCCTGAGGATTCCTAAGCTGCACTGTACAATACCAGCAATATTTGTTGTGTAGATTCGAGCAACTCTATTGTGTTTGACACTTAAATAGCTTCCTAAAATACAACCTGATTGGAAATAGAACACAGTTATAGTCCAGGAATGTGTGTGTTGAATGGGGGAATAATGGACCTACACCCCAATGACACACACACAGATGAATGTAGAACAGATGAATGTTTGGAAGTGGTTTATACTGATATGATAAATTAATTATTGGTAAATTTACATAATTTCTGCTGAAGGAGTTTGTTTGTGTGTGTTTTATATACCTTCATGAGGACCAAATGTCCTCACAAGGATAGGACAAAAGTAAGTAAATACTTCTTACTTAAAAAAATGAAAGTAAGAAAATTTAAAACAGCCAAAAATTCTCCATTTCATTACTGAGGTTAAAGTTAGCACTAATATATAGCACAAATTAGCTGTATCAATCATTAAATTGGAATGATAAGTCAATGGAAGGTCCTCACAAGGATAGTAAAACCAACGTGTGTGTGTGTGTGTGTGCTGGTATTGTTGTGTTATTGTGTATTCCTGTCTCCTGCTGTCACCGTTCTGCTGTCGCCATTGTTTCCGTAGCGGCGTGCTCACAGCCATAGTCTGCCTAGTTACTGGTACACACACTCATCCACCCAGTGCAGCACACACACACACAAATACACAGTGTGTCTTATTGTGTCTCTTTTCCCAAAACAAAGTCTGAATGATCGGCGTCTCTCAGGAGACAGAGGCCTTTCCCTGATAAACACGGCACAGGTAAACACGGCCTTGTCCCAGTCTAGGTAAACACACAAACACACAGCTTCCCAGCTATACTTACACTCAAGATGACAGATAACCCACACACAGGTATGAGGGCGTATAAAAAAGCACTGTGACCATGTTGTAATCCTACTAAATCAAGTGGCATATCTTATACAAACTCCGTTATATTGAAGACTTTCCCCTGGTGGAAAACCTGCAACACCCTGACACTGGTGAGTTCTTCAGAAATAAAAAAACAACAACATATCTTTACAGAAAAGTTCACCATATCAGCATTGTTCTTTGTTCAATATCCTTCATCTGTTTATTGATATGTTTCGATTTTCCTGAGCTCAGCATGCCCTAAATCTCCCAGTAATGCATCTGAGCCATCGCAGCGCATCAGCTTTCACAGAAAATAATGACAGTTCATCTAAATGAGTCTCCTCCTTACATAAATTTACACAAACTCAGGAGTGAACTTAGGATGTGAACATTTTCCAGACTACCTGGATTTTTTGTGTAAATGCTCCTACAAATGATTTATGGTAAATCAGTTTAGCTTGATCTAGCTTGATAAATGCTCCATGTGTAATATGTATTGCTTTTCCTAAAATGTACTTGGCTACTCTTACGCTCCACTTTCACCCCCTACAGAGTACACTTCTCAGTTTCTTCCTGTTTGAAACAGATAAGAGCCAGAGCTTATTCTGTATTAGTTTTGGCAAATTGGTTTTAAGTGTGTTGAATAGTTGACTGCAACACAGTGTCCATCCGCTTCATCATGCAAGATATTTGTTCCCTCTCTCTCTCTCTCTCTCTCTCTCTCTCTCTCTCTCTCTCTCTCTTTTGCACTGGTGTAAACAATCTGCTGGGTTAAATATAGGATTACTAATTCAGCAATCATCTCTGATTGTGTATTCACTGCCTCTTGGATCCCTGGTTTTTGTCCACTTTTAAAATAATGTTCTACAAATCCGTCTCCTGATGCAAACTCTGTAAGCAGCTAGTACAATAAGCTATGTTGATAATACTGATATACATTGTTAATGTTATATTATGTACTTCCAAATGTGGACCTTTTTTTGCTTGAAATGAACAAGATTAAAAAAAAATCAGTCCGCTACATATTTTAACCAAGATTAAAAGATTGAAAACCATGCTTAGCCAAAGAATCCAATTTAATACTCGGACTATGATAGGAGGAAAGGTGATACATTACGTTGTATGATTCTCAAAAAGTGAATTTGTACTTCATATGCGCGTCTTTACACTCGACTTTAGCGTCTGTCTTTCGCTTCATCCCTCCATCACTCCCCCGTTCCTCCTCTATGCCCTTTAACCCCTGGTTTTCTTCCTCTGAGTTTATTTGTACAGCTGCAAGTGAATTTAACGTGGAGTCTGTGCACGTTAAAAATCCGGCTCTGGTCCTCCAGAACAGCGTTATTTTCCTCATCACTTTGTATATTTTAAATGCAGCTAGATTTACAAAAACTTCTAAAAAAAAAAAAAAAAAAAAAAAAAAAAAAAAAAAATTTCTCTTGTATAAAATTTGAAATTAAATAGTTCAACAACGGTTAACCTCTGCGCTTCCACTGCGTCTTTCAAGTCTCAGCTGTAAACATTTGCTTTTACACAATATTGCGTCTCTTCCGATGTACGGGTTCAGGGTTTTGTGTTAGAAACACTTTTAAAAGTTTCTTTGAGAAATAAATGATTGAATGAATGAATGAATGAATAAATAAATCACTGGGTTAAAAAGAATAAATTACATTACAATAAATAAACTAGTAAATAAAAAAGACATGGTAAATTTATAACTATTTTAAAAAGACATTTAAAAAAAATCATACTTATGTAACAGGTAGTTTTAGATCATTTTCAATTCAATATCTCTCTTTCCAAAAGTACAAAGTATTTACTGCTGTAAAAATAAAGAATCTCTGCTCTTCTTAACTTTTTTTTTGTTATTATTATTATTATTTTCTTTTTTTATTATGTTAGGTTTTTATTAAAAATTATATGTAGCTTTTTATGATATGCAGTGAAATAAATATGTATGTTAATAGGTAATAAATAATTGATCAGTAAAAAAAAATTGTAACTAAATCAATTGCCTTATTAGTTTTCGAAAGCTAATGGAAAAAAAAAATGTTGAATCAGATACTACAGTAGAAGCTCTGTTGTAGGATCAAAGTCTAGTGTCTAATGTTCTGCGTGAATAATTCAAGTTTTGTTAATATTTGCAACAACAACAAAATTTCCATATCGCTGACTCCTGAATCTGACCATTCATCCAGACATCCATATCTGGCAAACTCCCGCCTGAGCGACGCATGGAAGTAGCAGAATAAATAAATTCCCTGCTTCACCACCTGCAGTTTGGAGAGGAATCAAAGTCTTTTATTTCCACTTTTATTTTTTTCACCCAGAACCCAACAGCAAGCCAAACAGCCCCCTCGATCGTCCAAAGCAGCTCGGCCAAAAATGACTTCCTGCTAAAGCTAAAGTTCAACTTCGCTTGAACAAATTAGTAATAACTGCATCATTTTAGCTGTATTGAGTATCACCTGTCTTGTTTGTGTAGTCGTGTAGCTTAAATATGATCCTGCACTCAATGAAGCGGACAAAAAAGGCCCTCGTGGCTGTAGCAGGATCAGTGATGTATATGAACCATATGCGCTTGTAATGAAATGGAACTACGCAGAGGGACATAACGGCAGAGCGCAGCGGAAACACTTGGACTTTAGCCTTGTTTCTGGACTGTGTGGACATTTTTTTCTCTC
>JAQQZR010000023.1:31245540-31274210 GCA_030068235.1 Notoglanidium macrostoma
CGTCAATGCTTGCTGACTGCTGTTGGACACTGCAACGTGATGCACCAGACATTGAATACAAAAGAAAATCAGGAGCATAACACTTTTAATTCTGTTGAATTTAATAGCTTATGCAAAACATAAACGTGACTAAATACGTTATTGTCGCTAAACATATAAATGTTTATTTCTCAGAGTTCCTACATAATGCAGTAAAACCATAAACCATTTGTGCATAGCCAGTAGGTACCTGACACAATCAGCAAAAACTTATCAGGAAGCAAGACTTTAAAAAAAAATAGTTGTGCAGTGTTAGTGATTATACCGTATGATCGTATGCACTAACCTTTAATAGAAACACTTGTGCATTCATGAAATCAGCCAATAGTTTGGCAGCTGTACAATGTGTAAAATCATGTGAGAACTTCAGTTAATCTACATGTCAAACATCAGAATGGGGAAAGAAACAATTTTAAGTGACTTTAACCTTTCTATGTCGAACGCAACTTCTTTCTATCAGGTGTAATAGAGACTCTGCACATGAAGCCTGACCGTAATTTACTTCTTTAACCAATAACCCACAAGCAAACTAAATATGAGTCATTTTAATGTATCAGCCTGGAATGATTCATCCAAAATCATCACCTACACTCAGGTCCACGTACAGGAGAGCACACTGTTCACTATTCGCTCATCTATATGCAAGCTGCTGATGTCGAGATGCTATTGAGAGCCCTGTAGACTATATGAAGGGCCTGCCTATGGATTTTGAAACTTGTGTTTGACTCGTGAGAACAGGGCACGGAAAGGAAAAAAACATTTACTTTGCAGCATTGTGTGGCAGGACCTGGCAAGTTCCCAGAGAACACTCAAAGTGTTCAAAGTGCTGGAGATAAGTGCAATAACTGGGAGCCAGTCGTTTTCTTTCTCCCATTCTCTCAGCCGCTACCACATTCGCCTTTATTTGTCAAGAGCATAGTTTGCTGACCTCCATGGACCTTAAAGCATGAGTGGAAGAGGCTCCCTGGACACGCTGAAGCTCCTGATCTGCAGCATGGCTCTGGGAGATCCATCATCTTCATACAGTTTTAGTTCCAGTGTTAATCTGACACATGTGGTGAATCTAATCAAGACCTCCAGTGGTATCTGAATATTAGAGCCAGATGTGTTTTCCTCAAATGGCACATCCCCAAGTGTTTAATTCCTTATACCACAGTGCTGTTTTTTTTTAATAATTCTTTATTTAGTTTCTATAACAGCAGCTCAGATAATAGTTTCAATAGGCATATCAGCATTAATAATCCAGACAGAAACTAGCATGAAAGCAACCTTAGGGGGAAAAAAAGAGTTCCTTAAGGACTCTTTGGACGGTTAATGGTTCAGGATTTCCAAAATGGGTTGTTGGAATCTCTTCTGAAAGGGAAGCCCTCTGTTGCAGGATTAACGTTTTCCCATTCTACTAAACCCAAAAAAGTGCTGGATAAAACAAGCACTGATTCACAACTGGATAAATCATGTAGTTTCCTTTTTAATGGCCTAATTGCTGGAACCCTTCAAGATGTTTACGGATGATTTGTGGCTTCTAGATATGCAAAATTTATGGCATAATGTCGAAAATGGAATTTTCTCATGACCACTGTTTTATATACTATATATTTGATCCTTGGTTTATAACACTGGTATTATATCAATAATTTCTCCATGGTAGGAACAATGGTTATGTACTGTACTAGAGGCCCTTGGCTTGAGAAAGGCCAGCGTTGCAGAAGCAGTGAGCATTGTGGGTAAAGAGAGAAAGCAAGGCCAGCGCTAATTTCAGGGTCTCAATCCATGCAGAGTAAACTGTCCAAGTCGTTTGAATCAACCTGCAAAGATTTGTCTCTCTTTATTAGATGAATCATGAACTGAGTCAAGGGGATTTGAATCACAACTTTTGAACATGTATTTCTTCATAGAAACATTCCACAATAAATATGATTACATACTGAACAACCCAGAGTTCTCCTGTAGCTCTGGACAGTTTAGGGAGGCTATTTCATGTTTCTCGTGAAACTGGCCCTGCGTCCCGCACTGGATCGGTTTAATGTTCATCGAATTCAACATTGGCTTCCTTCCATTCATAAGTGAGTGGGAGCATACACTCAGACCCCATTAAAAACGCATTGTGATATGTGGAAAGCTGGGGAGAGTCTGCCCAAGCTTAGCCAAGAAAGTGGAATTAGAAGCAGACGTTGTTCATTAATCACCGTCTGTATTTATATCACATCTTCTCTCTCTGTCTTGCTCTGTTGTCTATGCAGAAGGCTTAAGTAACCACTGATCCATGTTGGAAATATGAAACCACTTTATGCACACCTGCATGTTCAAAGTAATTTTTTGCAGATTTGTGCTATGCAATAAAGCAGGACAACTCAAAGTTCTTATACCTGTTACATTGGATACAACTCTTAAGCTAACTCTCTACATCTTGGGTTAGTTGGATAGCTGGAAAGAAAGCAATGGTCTTGCTTAGCACCTACTAAATATGCTAAGGTTTAAACACTTAAACACTCAATGTAGCCTTGAGCGCTTGAGATTTGGACAATAATTAGAGTTGACACATCTTACTTTAAAGGTCTCTGTGCTAAAGGCATCTATTTCAGGGCATTATGGGTGGTTACGGAGTGAAGGAACATGGAAACAGGAAAATATGTTCTCAGTAGTCTGGAGGGAATTTGGGAATTTTGTTAGCAGAAAAAATGCTAATGTAGTGTTTTATTAAAAGTCTAGAATGGAACGCTTCCCAATCAACATTTTATGGCCTTACAGTATAACCAATCCACATTTTGCTCCATTTCAGTGTTGTATTGTTATCTGCTGATTTGTTTAGCGAAAAAAAAAAGTTTGCTAATTTACTGAGGTTTGTTAATAATCTAGCATGAAAAGGTTGTCAATCAAGGGCTAATATAAATGTGGTAGTGTTAAACTGTAAGGATTATGTGATGAATAAAACACTTCAAAAGGTAGAAAAAAGAGAGGCTGATGAAGGAGCCTCCATTTCTAACTGCTATAACAGGAACGAACTTATTTTACAGACATTGCTTATCGTTAAAGGTAACCAAATATGGATTTAAAAAATATGACATCATTCTTTAATAAATAAAAATTGTTAGAATTGAAAACAGCATGTCATAAACAAGATTATTACCAGAACGGCTGACACTGGAGACTCCTTCTGAAAATGTCATGATGACCAATCAGAATTGATCAATGTTGCCAATGACCAGTGTTAACTTACTGGGGAATTTTACTGGTCTAGCCTGCAAGAATTGAGATATTAAAGACTTGATACCAGTCCACATTCAGGCCTTTCTCCAGTGTTTATGTGGTTGAGAAAGAAAATATAGTGAAAAAAAATTCCTGATGATTATTGAGGTTTTCTAGCATGTGGCAGGGTTGGTAAATAATATAGAGTGCACAAGCTCTCAATCAAGCACTTCAACTATATACAGTATAGTTGGTGTATTCCAATGTCAAACTGATTGAGAAACAATGATTGTGCAAGATCAAAACATGTCAGAAAATCTTGATTTTTGAGTTAACTTTTCATGCAAAGGTTCCCAATCTAAGGACTATATAATATGCAGAACATTTGGTAAATTTCACTGCTGAACCAATTAAAAAAGGGAGAAAGGTGCTGGACTACATTATGTACTTTCTCATCAATCTGAAAAGAGAATCTTGTTTCATGAAGATTTCTTTAGTGATAAGTTGAAATTTGCTTTTTTAACAGTCTGGTATTCAGAACCCAATGTGGAACTTTTGGAAACTTTTTCACTGGTAAACAGTGTTTGGTTTTTTTTTTTTTAAGTAAAGGATCATGTATCCATTATGATAGACACCCATGTCGGAAAGCTAGCTGAGGTCCAATTGGTGTTGGCACACTCTCAAACTTCTGTTGGCCATTAGATTGTGGCACATGTTCTCCTTCTCAGCACTCATAATCCCAAGCAGATTTCTGCCCACATAACGGGCTTCACCTGACTGATGGACAGCTAAAGCAGGCAGACACTTTCATTCTGTTTCTCAGAACAATCCCAGATGGGACTTGACTATAAATCTTGTACCTCTCTTAGGTAAGATCTGATCAAATTCATCAAGACTTGGGCTAACAATGAAGAACGACATTAAATCACTCTCCTTCTCTCCGATTCCTGCGTTTTCATTCTACAGCTAGGCACCCTTGGCTTCACAGGAAGTGAAATTTAAGTAATAACGTTCATATTGCACACAGATGTTCAGTAATGGAAGGGGGAATGATGACTAGGTGTGGTGGGGGTTTGGCCTTGAACCGCTTCTAATCATAAAAGCAAAGATTCTAGTCTTGGTCCAAGAACTGTTTTCGTCTTTCATCAGGTAAAAAATATAAATGTGGGTCTGTCAAATTATATTTTTTAGACAATGATTACATCATTCTTACACTATAAATCCCCAAAACATTTGTTCTTATTGACTGAAGCAGTAGTGCAGTATGTATAACCCAAAATTGATTCAGACAACAAGCACAGATTTTACCATTAGTCTAAAATTTACATGAGCGTTATAGTGACCCCATTCATTAGGAACACCTGTACATTTCCAGATTCATCCAATTATTCCATCAGCCAATCATGTGCCAGCAGTACAATGCATAAGATCATTTATACACAGGTCAAAAGTTTCAGGGGAAAAAAAATTTGATCCCAGTGACTTTGACTGTGACTGTTGGTGCCAGTTTGAGTATTTCAGAAACTGCTGATCTGGGATTTTCAGCCACAACTGTCTAAAGTTTACATGTAGTGGTGTGAAAATCAAAAAAACATCCATTGAGTTCAGAAAAGAATGGAAAATGCTGACAGAATTCGAAAGCAACTCAAACACTCTATACAACAGTGGTGAGCAGTATGGCAGTACAGCAGAACCTTTAGCAGCTATAAAAGCAGTGAACAAACCAAACGTTAAATGCAAGGATCCCAGTGCTACTCTTATTTTAGTAAAAATCATGTGAAAATCATGAGCACATCGATTTCTAAAGTGATTAATGTTTGGGTCGTGACACATTCCACGCTAATCACTGCTCTTGTTAACTGATTGAATTCATGTGCAAACAAATAACGTTGGTAGATCAGGTACTCAGAGAAAAGAACTCCTCTCCCTTTTTAAGTATTATGTGAAGACATTCCTTGATCCTTCCTGTCCTTCAAAGGGAGTCTTCCTGAATGTCTCTGCCAAAGAGAGGATGAATCGACAGGTTTCAGGGATGACCACAAAGACACCCCACCCCATACGCACACAGGACTTGGAGAGATGGGGGTCAGCTTGGTCACATTAAAGTCTTTTTTTTTTAAGTGAGAATGAGTAAGGTAGCCGTGCCATTGTCCGGTGACATCCATCGTGACCCTGAGGGGTCAGGACTTAGGGTTATGGATGCACTGAATGCAGAACCAGATGCTTAAGTGGCCGCTTCAATGGAAAGCAACAAAGCAAAACCAACAAGAGGGAGGAGAGCGGCTGAAGAGAGTTCCTGTCTGGGCACGGAAAACGAGAGGAAAGGAATCTGTCTTTAAGATTCAGCTTTCTGAACTAGGTTCAGTATTTCTAGGTATGCTTGTATATGTAGCACTCACTCTGAGCCATATGTTCCCCTGAGAAGGTGAGGAAATCTCCATCAGGAATCCATCTTGTTAATTTCTCCAGTAATACACAAGGGAAAGTTAATCACCAAGGTACATTAGCAAGGAATATTTTCCTTTTGCTGTATTCATGAATAATAAGTATTGTTTGATAAATGATGGAATGAAAACAGCTTTGCAGACTGAGAGCTCTGGAAATTGCCCCCAGAGATATGCTCTACTTCTACAGCATCTATTAAAATGGAAAGGCTTGCGATGGGAAATAATAGACAGCTTACCCATTGATGTTTCATGCCAAGCCTTCGATAAATTCCTTCCATCACCCTTATCTCTCTAGTGTTTACTAATTTTCCCATCATCGACCCATAAATAGTGATTACTAATGTATTCTTACACATCAGGCCAGATTATTCCTGATTAATCCCCAGTGTCCTGTACAGACCCTGTTTGTAGATATTGCCTTAAATGGTTAACCTTTGCCCATGCCCATTGGTGCAGTGTTTCCATGACAAGGCTTGGAGGTAGTGTTCTGGTCACATGAGAGAAGGCCATGGGTTCATCACAACGAGCACATCCTGTTTACTATGCTGGAGGTTATCTCCTCGGAACAACTGATCCTGGACCAGTTGGAGAAAAACTTACTCATGTCCCCTTTTTGGCAAGCTTTCCTTAACAACAACAACAACAAAAAATGAATAATTAACATCCTATTTGAATTTGTATTCATTTAGAACGTTCTTATTCTAATTAAATGAATGGTGGCAGAATTATTATGGTGGAATGTTGATGTTAGATGTATGTAATAGTGTATAATGGTTACTTGTGGATGGAGAGATAAACGGAGCTAAGCTTGAACTGAGTCCTCCGTTTGTTTTGCGTCTTCGCCTGAGTCAACACTACGCGGGTGGGTTTTGCCATCTGCTGACAGATAGAGTCATCAATGTGAAGAAGGTGGGGGGTTACAGAGGGCAGGGGGCAAGGGCAAAGTGACCACCATCCCAACCCCCTCAATCCCCAAAACCCCTTTTATCACCACTCAATTTCCCCCCTGCCTCACACCATCCCAGTAAGGGTTATTAAACCTGTAGGAAAGGTCCTGCTGAGAGATGACAGGCGGGAGGGGCGCCGTTAAGGTGGGGGTTAGAAAGAAAGAATGGATCCTGTGGTGTAAACCAGAGCAGATGGAGAACTTTCTACTCCAAGACCCCAATGACTGCCTGACTGACTGACTGACTGACTCAATCCGAGAATCTATGACCTGGCCAAGACATGGGACAGATGATTCATCGATGCATTCCTGAGCCATATAGCTAACTTCCGTAGTTACTGGTGAACAATGTTTCATAAACATCACTGTACATTGTAGTTCTTACTCCATCAATTTCCTTTGACCGGGTCTACTCCACAGATTTACTCCACAGATTTACTCCATTTTAAGGGCTGGGTCAATACTTAATCACCTCAATGTGAAGTTTATTAGATGAGCCCTTGGTGGGCTGGGGGATCTTAGTAGACGTAACCACAGACTTCATGAGTTGAAATCTTTATTTTGTAGTTTTCCAAAATTCTCCACCTGTACATTGTTACAATATTAAAATTACTCACCAAATGCACCAATGATTTCCTTGATAGCTCTATTTTTCTTCACAATGTCTTTATAATAATGTAATTGATATTGGTATAATGTATTGGAATGCAGAAACACTAGTTTCTAATTTGTCTCCTAAAATTTCAAGGTCAAATTGTCATTTATTTTTAGCCCTAGATATTCCCCAGTGGACCAAATTGGCAGCTCTAGAGGGCTCATCCCAGTTCAGGCTCCTTCCATCCATGTAAGTGCTTCCATATGGATATAAATGGCCAAAACTGATTCTAGATCAGCTGTCTTACTCTGACACATTATAAATAGCTCCACTGGACTTCCCAAGGGACAAGGAGAGCGATAAAGGGCCAAGTGATGAGAGACCGCCGTGACCTCCTTTAGCTTCAGCTGTCTCTGTGATGGAGATGGAGACCTTTCCTTGCTCAGGTAAACAGAGAGACATTCTGTTTGGTTTTCCTCATGAGCAAACACATTTGCAGGACTCACATGCCTCAGCCTTGCAGTGTCACTCTGCACCCCGTCTTCATTCACACTCATGAACCCCTTGCTGTGTTGAAGGCATTCATCACCATTGCGATGTGTGTGTTTAAGCTGACTTTGGAAGGATGAAGCACCAGCCAAGCTATGCTAATGCTTTTTAAATTGTATAGACCAAGCACTAGACGCAAGGAAGTAATGAGTAACCTGACTAAACATTTTGTTCCTCAAGGGTTACTCAAAGGTTCTAGGGAACTTTAAACAAGTACCCGAGAAATTCTGAGAAGGTCAGTCTGTAAAATTCCCGAAATGGCATTACTACAGAGTTCTATAAATAATAATTTGCTTCATAATGCTATTAGAGGTTTACGTTCCCACTTATAATATAATGGAAACCTTGATGTCAATGTTCTCACGACCAAAAATATTGTAGCTACGTACCGTATATAAACATTATATAAAAATATTGTATAAAAATCTGTTCTTGGAAAGTTCTTACAACATTAATGTTTAAAATCTAAACTTGTTAGTTAGGTAAGGGATTTTTATTTCTTTTAGCTTTTTTTCTTCTTGAAACCCTTTTTGAATGTCTGCATAGAAAAAGTTCCAACAAGGGGTCTAAACCAAAGAACCCATTCTGGTTCTCGATGAAGGCTTAAAGTTTAACTTTAAGAATTTTTTTTTTTTTACATATTGAGAATCTATCTAAGAAAGTTAAAAAAAAACAAAAACAAAACAAGAAACAAATTATCAATTGTAAATAATGACATGAAGAATAAGTCACACGCCGAGCTCACTAACTTTAAGAACAATGCTTATCACACTAACACACTAATTTGACAATTTTCTAACTCCGTGATCTTACCACACGCGTCACCCTGACTCACCACACACTCACTCACTGCTGTGCTTAGATGCATTAGCAATTGATTAAAAAAACAGATAATGGCATAATGTGCTAACACATCATTTGCTTCTGTGTACACAGCAGGTTTAATTTGATGGTGTGATGTTACCGGAGATTGTTTTAACAGATTGATTTAATGAATGATCCCTATGAAAGTCTCAAAAATATAAATTTCCAATTGTAGCATGCCCCCAAGCATTTTATTCTTTACTTATAATATAAACAACTAAATAATAACCATTCAAATGTAAAAGGTGAATCATGTGTTCATATTGTTCTTTCTTTCTTTTTTTAAAAAATGTTTTTAAAAGAGGAGCGCCAAGATGACATAATCAGAAGCGGACCAGCCAAACACATGCAAGTCGCCAAGTCACAGGAACACACACTTACTCGTTTATTCCAAATAAAGAAGAAGGAAAAAAAACAAACGTGTGTTTTGGATTTTCTCTTTATGAGTATGCCAATTTCAAATCCACAACGCGCGTGCAAACAAAGAAGAAAAAGGGTAAAAAAAAAAGCTTTAGATACTGGTTTCTAATGGAGAATGCTTTGCTCCACTGATATACCTCTTTATTTTGAGAAAATGGCCTAGAGCACACACTTATATACATTAAAGCTGACAGAAACCAATTCGATCTGGTAGCCACAAAGTTTCTCTGATGGAGAGCTCGTCTGTTTATAATTGCTCTTGCGCTAAAAAAGAAAAGGTCTGTGGTAATCTTTCCAATCTTGAGAGTAACTCTGATTGCTGAGCTTGACTTGGTTTTCGGCTGTAACGTCTAAATGAAGATAATTAAAGGGACAAGTGGATCAGCAGCCTGCATGTAATCACAAGCAGGATCTTTTATACAAGTGTATAAGGAATTTGTCTGGGAGCTGGAGTCAGCAACAATTCAAACAATATACAATACTTACATACAATTCACACCATATATAATATGCCAAATACAATACGTCTACACACAACTTATAATAAACATGTGGTAAGGAACCTTATACCACCATGCTGTTGAATTCTCACTTCTGATTGGTCAGAAGTTGTTGAGAAATGTCCATAATAGCAGATCTGACAGTAGTTTTGGCCGTAATTCAAATCACAAGTTTATAATTAATGTTTGCCCAATGTATCGATGGACCCCAAATTTACTTCCCAACTTTACAGCAGTTTGTAGAGTAAGAAATAAAAAGCCTTTGTTTGTAAAATTTGCACTTCACTCCATCACCCCTGATCTGGAACTGGGTTAAGAGTAGCTTTTTTTCCCAAATGATTGATGATGCAATGAAATTGCTCTTGCTCACATGAGCTCAGGTTGTAAAACAGCAGGTTATGAATATATGCTATAGTCTTAACCAAAATAAATAAACATGAGGTGAATTTTCTTCTGGTCGTTCTGAGCCAGAGTTCCTCCGAGGTCGGCGTCCAAAAGAAAATATAGCTAGCTCTGTAGCCATCTAGCACAGGCCAGAAGACCAGACGTGTTGAGTGAATTATGGACACACACACATACACTACACTCTACCTGGATGTTTATTTGCTCTGGCTTCATGAGTTTTGTGATCCATTACATGAACTTAACGGCCATTTAGGAGAGTAAATGTTTACTTGCAGAACTGCAGCACTGGTAGCTAGCGATCATGTAAGACTTGTTTTATATCTCTTTGCAAAAACATGCGAAGGCAGCACGTGAACTAGGTGATAGGTAGATTTTTTTTTTTCATCATTGAGGTCATTCGTACACAAGGTAAAGAAATATCAGATGTGATGAATGTAAATTCATCATCTTCCGTCCTATCCGTATCCATAATTTTTCCGATTCAAAATTTCTAATTGAAGGTCAAATCCCAAAAAAAATAAGTCTCATTAGTGTTTTGTAGATTTCTTAAAATGGCAGACATCATAAGAAGAACACTAAAAAAAAACATGATGTCTACTATTTTGGGACATACAGAGGCTTTTGATACAGAGTGGTTCCTGCTCGGTCCCGGTGTTCCTGACCATCTGCGTGTTAGCCAGACATCTCAGTAGATGCTCCAGATGGCTCGAATCCTGATGGAGCTTTTATTTCATTTCTCCCGAAAGAGACGCTGCAGCCTGATTAATGTTTAAATACTCACAGTATTAATGTGGTGTGTGTCTGAACTTCATACACGTGTGTGGTTGGGCATTGTGTGTGTGTGTGTGTGTGTGTGTGTAGGGGAGGGGAGGTATAATCCGATCATGATGAATCATGAAGAAGCTGTTTAACACCCAGTACTCTTTCTCTCTGCAGGTGCTTTTTCATGCCCAACTCATCACGAGCTGTAAATAAGAATTCCATTTAACTTGCCAAACACACTCCATTTCTCAGTGTGTGAATTTCCAGCTTGTACCGAAACACCCTCTAGCAACACTGTCTTCTATACATATACAAATTTGTGTGTGCGTGTGTGTGTGTGTGTTTCCTTGATGTCTCTTATGATGAATCAAAGGTGGTCACAAGTGTAAACATTTGGAATTTCACCTCAGGCAAATGCGTAATTCAGATCAGTAAAGCTACAAGTTCACATCTGCGATCAACGTAATTTTTTTTTTCTTCATGTGACCTGATGCACAATGCAAACCTTCCTTTCTTTAAAAAAAAAAAAAAAACCCACAGGAATACACCAGGCATCTGGAGCAAAAAGCTTCCCAGTGTTTTATCTTTCTTCTGTATATCAAGAAACACTTGCACCTGTTCACCATTTCCTCTCGGTTAAATCACCGTTGAGGTTTTGATGCCTGTTCCACTGTTCATGTCTTCATAAACGAACTTAATTTTTTTTTAATGATTAATGGAAGATTTATTTTTGCAGATGTTGCTCCTAACTTTGATCATAACCCATAACCTTACCGTTCACACTTAGCACACTAAGCACATCTAGCACAATAGCTAGTAAACAAACAATCTAGTTAGAACACTAGTCAGCCAAGCTAGTTAGCACACTAGGTTAAAATTTATATTGCAGGTTGGCAGGATTGTGTTAATAGGTCAATTTTACCTAACTCCTAAATTCATGAAGTCATGAATCAATCTTTGAATTGGCTCTTTTGGTCAGCTCTTTGAGTTATCTCATTGAGAGGGTTCTTTAAGTCAACACTTTGAGTCAGTGCTTTGAGTCGGGTCTTTGGCGGAACTCTGAGTCGCCATTTTGACTCAGCTTTTTGAGTCAAGTATTTAAGTCATCTCTTTGAGTCGACTCTTTGGGTTAGCTCTATGAATCATCTGTTTGAGGCAGGTTTTTGAGTCAACTCTTTGAGTCGACTCTTTGGGTTGGCTTTATGAGTCATCTGTTTGAGGCATGTTTTTGAGTCAACTCCTTAATAAGTTCTTTTTGTGAACTTTGACAGGCATATACTTTATGCATATAACCATTTAAGGTTTTTTTCTTCTTTGCAACGTGACTTGCTGACTTAATCGAGAGCAGTCCTTAACTTGTTTTATAAAATTTGCATTTAAGAACAAAGATTTGAAAGCAAAAATAAAGTACATTTACCTGGTACCTCTTTAGTTCTAAAATGTTCAAATCATTCCCCTTTTCAATACTACAGTCATCCTCTTTGATGTATTTCCAGGTTTAAACACACAGACTAGTGTGAGTCAGATATATTCTGGAACACAAGTAATTTTATGTACTAATACATTTAATATATTTTATGAAAACATACATATATGGATATTTATTGGTAAATATACAGTGCAGTATTTTTTATAAGGTTATAATTCAGTCAAGTTAATCGGTTAATTATACTGAGGGAAAGTGTAGTGTAGTGTAGTATCCCCACCCCAACACACACACACACACACACACACACACACACACACACACACACACACACACACACACACTTGGAGCACATAAATCCCTGCTCCGTCCATAGGTGAGTCTGTCAGCGAGCTGCCTCACGACTCAATGAAACCGCACTTGCTGCCTTTCTCCCTCCTTAGTGGACTTCATCAGCCACAGATTTGGAGTTTTAAGGATTTATGCTGTGATTGACAGCATGGAATTATAGTTACTAATCTCTGATTGGTCTGATTGTTTCTGCGTGCTTTGAGTTCCCATATCAGTGGGATTTTGTGGGGGGATCGAATGAGATGGCATTAGAAGTGCCTCAGGGGAACATTTAAGACCACTATCATCTCCACCAAGCAATCACAATCAAGCATATCACAGTCAAATAAGAACTGCTTCTAAATAAGGAAGACTGAAGACTCCTTCTAGAAATGTTAAATAACCATCCCCATGCAAAAAAACGTGGCCATATTAAACTTTATTTGGTTTTCTTTGGTAAATAACAACACATTTTCATAATCTATTAATTATAAGGCTTCCTAAGCATCCTAGGTGTCCATCGTACAGGACGACGTTACTTTAGAAACTAATAATGTATTAGAATGAGCAACATTTATATAAACTGTTACAGATGGAATTATATCTGAGCTGCTGTGAGCTGCATGATGTTAATCATGGGAACTTTGTTATAACGTTAGATTTAATCTGACTAGAAGCCATTAAATTAACTTTAAACATTAGAACTTTCATGAATACTGTTTACCTTTTTAGCTGAATGCATATGACCTTTGTGCAAATTGAGCTCTGATGATTGTGTAGATCAGCAACAAAAAAAACCCCACAAAACATCATCATCAGTGTAAACTCAGTGTAAGTTCAGCTTTAGCTTTTCCCATATGCGCTGACATTAACTTATACATTCTGGTAACTTCTACATGTTTTTTTGTAAAACAGTTCCTCAAAGATGAACACTATTGCAAATATTTTAAAAGTTATGATTGGTTAAGGTTAGCATTAGGGGTGATATAAGATGCAACAAACTCCTTGTCTTGTTCAAGTTCTTGGAGTTGCAAAAGTTACAAATAGTTAGCATGTTAAGAGACGGAGCTTGAATTTTCAGTTTTGTATAAACAATCAACAAATGCGTTGATCACAATTTCCACTTGAGTGTTAGAAAGAAGGTTCTTGTCATTCGTGAGGCTGGAAAACGCAATGCTGACTCATTTAAGCAATTCTGAGATTTTGTTACTGAAAGCTGTGTATAGTGTATTTGGCTTTATATGAGTGGATTGGGAGGATTTAAAAGCTTGGAAGGCTGCACGTCTTTGTGTTGGAGAGAAACACAAGGTCACGTCACGCCCCCACACACAAGCTCATAAGCCTTTCTTCACAGCATGAGGTCATGCTAGGTCTCATATACTAACACAATTGCGCTAACATCTGATTTAGAATTGGACTCTGTGGATCCGGACTCTGTTGGCTTTGCAAATCAGTTTGAGCAAATCGGTTTGGGGGAAAAAAATTGGATTCCTCTTTTTTTCTTTTACACCTTTATGCCTTCGCCCCTTCATTCTAGTCCACTGACTGTCTACAATGAAGCACGTCTTCTGGAAAGAAACTCTCAGACACTTTGAACCCCAGAGTGAGAAGACGCTTTGAGACGCACTCAACCTTCAGAGACCTCCTGTGATGAACCATTACAGCGACAAGAAAGGTCAAAGGCCAAATTATTTGCCCAACGTTATAGCTATGTTTTGTCTTTTTAATAGCATTGATGTTTCTACCGTGCTTCATTGTACTAAAGGTGGCAATGCTTTCTGTGACTGATTATTTTGAAGGGAAGTTTATAGCAACCAATATCAATATTTTATGTCAACCAATCAAATTAGAGAATCTGTTAAAGTTTTTGGATAACGGATCTGTTATTCCAAAAAAAAAAAAAATTAT
This sequence comes from Notoglanidium macrostoma, assembly GCA_030068235.1. Lineage (NCBI taxonomy): Eukaryota > Metazoa > Chordata > Actinopteri > Siluriformes > Auchenoglanididae > Notoglanidium > Notoglanidium macrostoma. The sequence continues at coordinate 31,259,918 of JAQQZR010000023.1, forward strand.
AGTGGTCCCAGTCCTAATTAGAACCAATTGGCTAAATGTAACAGCTGTGTAATGTGAACCATGTGGAAAGGTTTCAATATGGGGGAATTCTGGATGAATTCAGTGCTGAGAGAATGGATGACATTATGGAATTGACCTGAAAGGCTACAAGTCTTTGTGTTGGAGAAAACCACAAGGGTCAAATCACACCCATACACACCATCTATTGTTTGTGGTCGTTGAAAGAAAGTCGGGGCTGCTACAAATGTGTTCAACATATTCTTTTGGACAAATAAGGACAAACCACTCCTAATCATTCCTGATCTGAGCTCTCTGCTTAGTTTTGAAATATTCAGTTTAACCCTGTATACGCCATGGGTCCAGACTCTATTTTTTCATCATACCATCTAAGAATATTTAGACGATAATATAGTGGATATAGTGAACAGCATGGATGTAAATCGGAAATGTTTCCCTTAATCCAAGCAACACAGCATATGACATGAATGCAATGGATTCATCTTGATTTGAAAAAAGAAATTCAGCATGCATCTACCCTCCCCTCAAGCTTGACAAGTTCCTGAGAAACATCCCCACAGCATTATGCTTCCACCACCGTGCTTCACAGTCGGGATGGAGCTGTTTTGCTGATACAGGCATTCACCAAAATGTGACCTTGAAGGCGATTGGTTCTTCCTGTGATTGTGTAAGGGATGTTACAGTAAAGGGCGTGTACAGTATACTTTTCAAAGAAAGATATTGCAGTTTCTAAATAATGTTAAAGCATTTTATTTTTAGCTTTTCACTTTGATATTGTTAAGTGTTGTGTGCAGATTAGCTAGAAGAAAATCTTGTGATTCCAGTATACACACCTGGGCAAAACAAACCCTGCAAAACATTAAGCTTTTAATGGTCTCAACAAAAATCTCTGGGCAGAAAATGAACAAGAAGTAAAAAAAAAAAAAAGTGCTCCTGAGACCTCGGCCTTCTTTTGCTGGTCAATGCTCGTTGCTGAAACTGTTGGGGGGAAAAGCTGGAAACAGGGAAGTTCACTTACATAGTCTTCTGGTACGCAAAGAGAAAATCATGAAAAGATTGAAATCTTTAAATGATATAAAATTGAAACTAACTTGTCTGGCTGTTCAAAATGTTCCAAAATCTCTTCTGTTTGAAGACTTTAACATCGAGTGGAACAACATGGACTCTTCTTTCTGTAAAAAGCCGTCTGCAGGTTCACCCACAAGGCTTCAACATTTAAAGGAAATGAAGGGAAAAGCTGCCCCACACCAATTTACTTTACCTATTTGTTTCATTCTTGATCATTTTCCTGACCAATGATTTGCTGTTGAGACCATTAAAAGCTTAATGATTTGCAATATTGAGTTTGCCTCTTTTTTTTTTTGCCCAGTAGTGTATAGTCTGTGATAGTCTGTTCACACACATCTGGAGGATTAAAAATGGCATCCACTAGATGGCACATCAAAGATAAGGCATCCTTGCCCGTCTGAATTCCAGGTTAAACTGTAAAATGTTGATTGATTTCATGCCCAGTGACATTAAACGCAAGTTCTGTTTGTCTTTCTGCTGTCATTGGGACTGTTGTCAGGATCTGCATCTCAAACATGATTAAAACAGACCTTTCGCTAGGTTATGCGATTTGAGACACAATGCTAGTTCGTATGCGCGTCAGCCATCTTCTGTATATGTATGTTTACTCGGAATTGCGACATTTTTACCGTCGTTGCGTTTGAGCTACAAAGTGGGTAGAGAAACATGAATGTGTCCATGTTTGTCTTGTGCTAGCAAAAACCGAGCAACCGTGATGAATTAGCTTCTCAAAACAGCCAAACTTATAGTCAGGTGTAGCTTGTATGTGTTGTCGATAATATGAGTGTATGTTTATTGTTATAGAACTCATTTAAAGTTAAGCAGTGCTACATTGTTTACGGCTGATGTTGTGAGCAGCCATTTTGATTTGATCACATGCTGAACTCAGGGTTCGTGAGACCATCCTGAGCTAATGAGTAGGAATAATAGGGAAATTATGAGAGGAAGTCTCTCTCTCTCTCCTCTCTGTGGTCTGGCTAACAGCTCGTGTTTATCTCCAGTCCTGTCATGCCGTAGCTCCCTTTAGATCTGCATTTCATCCTCACAGGACACACTTACAGAGTTTCTCTCTCACTGTGTTAAGTGATAAGTATCACTGAAGTCTAGCTTAAACCCGTCTGCCCACTCGCCGCTCATAAACACATAGGCAGAGTTATGGCCACTCTTCCAGGCCTCTCAGGGTTAATCCCTCCGATTACACACCCGCTGAGTGCTCTGCCGTTTCTCAGAGCCTGATTGGAGTGTTTATCCCCAAACCTTAACACATCGACTTCTCCTGAGCTTTTGATGGACTTCCCTCAGGAGTGCCCAATATTGTTGCGTTCACTACTTAGCAAACTTCGGTCCCATTCCCTCAGGCCATCTCTTTAGGTTTTACAGCATTTATCCTAAAACACTCAGTACATATTAATAATTGCCATACAAACAACAACAAAGTCAGAATTCCGTCTCAGTCATCCTTTTGTTTTGATTTTAAACCCCACTCATCATGACGGTTTCATTTAAATATATATACAGTAGAAAGAAAGAAAGAAAGTGGTAATGGAACAAAGAGATGAAAGAAGAAAAACAGAAAGGAAGGGAAAAAAGAATGAGTAAAGGAAGCAAACAAAAAGGAAGCAATAAGAATGCTTTTAAATAAATCTAATTAATTTTTTTATTTGAAATTTGAAAGGAAGGAGTAAGGGAAGGAAACAGATAGAGAGAGAAAAAAGAGGGAGAGAATAAAAGAAAAAGGGGAAAAGAACTATTATGAGTACTAGACAACAGAAAGAAAGAAAGAAAGAAAGAAAGAAAGAAACCCTGGTTTAATACAGTATTTCCAAGAATAAAATAAGGAAAGGATACAGAGAAAGAGAGAATAAAAAATAGAAAAGTTAAAAAAGAAATGAGAAAAAAGAGAGGAATAAAGCAGATGATGCAGAGTTTAAATTGAATAATTAAAAATAAAGAAAAATGAGGGGGAGAAAAGAACAAAATTAAACTCTTGGTGGTAAACTCAGGCTTTTAGGATTTCGCTGTAGGTGTTTTCTCGCACTGCAGAATCACTTCCATTCCTCGACAGATGGCTTTTAGAAATCTGATTAAGCGGAGGAAAGGAGCGGTCGATTTATCTGATCTCAGTCCAGCCGAGGACAGTAATGTGGAATCTGTTTCTGTGTGTGTGTCTGTGTGTGTGTGTGTGTGTGTGTGTGTGTGTGGGTGTGTGTGACCCTGACCCTCCCTCAGTGGACCTATGTTCATCTCCTCTGAGCCTGAGCGCTGGTCTGAGATCAGTTTTTGGCGCTGATGATACATGAAGGATCTGAACTGTAAACCTGAGACACCTAAGAGCACGCAGAGGCAGATGAGATCTGACGGAATTGGAAATGAGGGCAATCTCTCATATTTGTGCAGCTGCAGGAATAATGAGATAGTTCTGGACTGTGCTGTGATCGTTCGAGTGACACCATGGACCTCTTCTTGTGTTTGATGGTGTGAGAGCTGCTGCTTCGAGCTTGTTACAAGAGTTTAGAAGGAGAGCAAATAAACTTTGACATTAGTGAAATCTCTGGGAAGAAAGATCCAGAGTGTTCCGCTTTGGCCTGTATCATTATTCCCAAAGAGGCTTGTACCAAGTAAGGAACAAAACAGTCTGTGTTGTGCTGTTATGGGAAAATAATCAACTGCATGTTGGTGCGTTGTGCCCACAGCGGCCCCAGATTCCTGTTCTCGGCAGATTTTTCAGGTTTTCTGCTGTTGTAGCCGATCCGCCTGAAGGTTCGACATGTTGTGTTCTAAGATGCTTTTCTGCTCACCATGGTTGTAAGGAGTGCTTATTTTAGTAACCTTTCTCTTCCGTTCACAGAAATGTCGCTGACTTTTTTTCTGTGTAAACGGTTGTGCATGAAAATCCCATGAAATCAGCTGTTCCTGAGTTACTCAAACATGTCAGACTGGTTCCAACAACCATGCCACGGTCACAGTTACTGACATCACTGACATTATTTTTAACCCCATAATCATAAACATTTACTGAAGCACATGATTACTTGAATGGATAAAAAGCTGGTGTACCTAATAAAGTGGCCAGTGGTTGTGTTGCTCAAAACAAATCTCCACAACATGCCTAGAAATCGGACTGCTTATCTAGAATCAGTGTGACTCTAATCGCCCAAACAAATTCTACGCTAACTCAGCCTACAGCCTCTCACCCAAATCTCATCATTCTTCATAATGATCTGAAACAACAAATACGTAGCGCTAACATTAGCAAGACCCCCAGCTCGTGAAAGAGCTTTTACTTGTGTATTCACCTGACTTACATCTTTCCCTGGTTCTGATATGCGTCTTTGTTTTTCTGTCTCTGCCATTTCCTTTGTCAGATCGACAGCAGTGATATGTTGATTTAGCTTCCTGTCTCTGCAACACAACATGATGCTTTAAAGGATTACTTAACCCCAAAACAGCTACTGTTGCTAAAAATGTTGTGCATAGCAGTTAGCATGACCATATGTAGACTTATATATACTGCAGGTTTCTTTTGTACTTATCAAAGTTAGCATGAAATGAATAGGTTGAAAATGTTTCGAGCATCGTATATTAGCCTAGCGCTATCTTTAGCCTTGTCCAAGTAAACAGCATCTGTTCTGCAACAAAATTCTAACTACACATATTACCAAGTGCTCATCTTTTCCCAATGGAGCCCTAAAACATCTCAAACATATGAACATGCTAGCTAGGAGGCACAGAGGTCAGCTAGTGTAAACCGTAGAATTAGCACAATGCTGAAGACAACACGTGCTAAGCACATCTGTGTGTAAAACCATTGGATTAGTGTTTTAAAGCTAACCAATAACAGCTAGTTCTAGAAAGCACAGTTATTTTTTGGGGTTGGGTTTTAAGAGGGAATTATTCGGTTAGTGCTAAAAGTGTCCAGAGGCATAAAAGTACACAGACAACAATGTAAAGCTAGATCTTTGGCTATAAAAGCTAAAGTGTTTGGGAGCGTGAGTGTGTGTGTGTGTGTGTGTGTGTGGGGTGGGTTTAGGATGGGGTCAGGCACTAATTGTCCGAGACTTAAAGGGCGTTCTGGGCTTCTGATGTTTCCGTCAGCTTCATCATGCCTAGTAAAGCTAGGCTGATCTTTGGTCTGGCGGGTCAGCCATAAAACGGTGTGTAAAACCTATAGGAATGCAGAGAGAGGGTCGATGCGAGCCCTCGATGTCCATCTGGTCAGTAAGCGGACACCCTTTGGGAAAGAGGCCTTATAGTTTCCGATTGATCCCGTTGCTTTTTATGCCTTGGCATGTCAGACCCCGTTGAACCACAAACAGGAGATCATGGAGATGTGTCTGTTTGTGTGTGCCTGTCATCCTGCTTGACTGGTGCCGCTCAGGAGCGCTAGCCATTAGAAACCGTTCGTTTGTTTATGTGAATGCAGCATTTGGTCACTCCATCAAGCAAGCATCTGAAAAGAGCAAACACATGTGGCTTGGTGGGTGAAGTGGGGTTAGAATGAGAGGGAGTTAAACAGCTAAGCTTCTGCAACTAGAAACACACTCCAGAGCACCACTGTAGGGTCTGCTGTACGTCTGGCCGTAAGTTCAAAACAAAATAACAAACCCAAAAATCAGAAAACATAAAAAAAAAACTTAAATTCAAAACACAACCACACATCAGGAAATTGTATGTTTCCAAACTTGCTGTTGCATTTTTAGTTTGCATTTCACTTACAAGCCACTGTAGTCTGGAGGATTGGATTCTGCTGGAGAATCAACTTGAGATCAAGTTTCCACACTTTGCTGAAATTTGATTAGTTGATTAGCAAAGATGCTTGATGGTTTAGCTTTTTTAACTCCGTAATTTGATCTATGAGGCTAATGTGGCTAATTCTTTACACTGGAAAGTGTGGCAAAGCAGCAAATGTAAAACAAATATCCAATGTTCACACTTATTGGTGCGTTATATAATTTGTGTTTAACCAGTTAGCTTTAGAAGCTGCATGTATATATAGCTGCTAGGTATCTCAAGCAAGAGAGAGAGAGAGAGAGAGAGAAAGAGAGTGAGAAAGAGAGAGAGAGAGAGAGAGTATCTGTGTGTGTGTGTCAGCGTAGCCAAAACTATTTACATACCTGAAAATACATATCTGTGAACCAAATCCCTGTTGAAGGCACTTAGCATGTGTTATCTTAGCAAATAGCAGCATGTTAGCATAAAAGTATTTGGGATCATGTTATGCAGTGTTTTGACTCATTAACTACAAAATCACAGAAGATAAATCTGTAAGAAAAAGTATAACCTATGTGAGATCCCACAAAGGCTATATTATTCTTAGCAAATGGAAAAATCTGAGTCATCTTAGTTAGCAAACATTCTGAGGAAAATCCCAAGTAAAAAAAATTACTCATCAAAATAAATTCTCTGGTAAAAGCAGAAGCATAGCTGAGTATAGAATAAAGTAGAAAAGGATAAACTCTTAAATTTACTTCAAGTAGTATAGTTTTGATACTGTTTATAAATACATATACTTTCTATATACATATAGATGTACATATATTTATTTATACATATATATTCATATACGACAGGTAACCTGGGAAACGTTTGCTAAGGCTAACACCAGCATTACTCCTAACCTAATTAGCATAATAAGATCTCTTATGCTAATAGCTAGCTGTCACACAAATACGAGCTGTCATTAAGAGTTCATACATCAATAATTTGAAGCTGTACTTCAAATTCAAAGGTTTTTTCATCACTTTGCTTCTTTTTTTTAAATACACAATATCATTGTGACCTCTGTAATAAACCAAAAGTTAAGAATACACACCTGTCTGTTAGGAGCTGCATACATTTTATAGCTGTGACTGATTTAGTTCACTCGGACCATGCAGTTAGAGGTCTGGGACATCAGTATACATATCTATCCTAAAGCAGTGAACATATGCTCATTCTGTGTGTGTGTGTGTGTGTGTGTGTGTGTGTGTGTGTGTGTGTGTGTGTGTGTGTGTGTGTGTGTGAGTGAGTGAGTCAGTGGGTTTTTACTTTAATAATTGAAAACAGATCTTCGCTCATGGCTTCCTCGGGATGATTCAATTACAGTATTTACCACAGTGTCAAGATCAGATTCGGTTTCGCTCATCGTCAGCAGCACATATCAATCATAATACCTCAAAGAAGCCATGATTTGATGAATTATTTTTCATCTGCTCCATCATAGAGGACCTGAAATTGAACTGAAAAGCAACAAACCCAGCTACCAACTAAGTACATATCAATTTAGCATGGTTTTACAGAATATTATTATGGATTGAATTAGCTCATTTCCTCTTCAGCCTGTCCTTCTCCACCTGCAGGATGTGAAACATTCAAACCAAAGACACACCATGTGCCAGAGGCATCCAGTCAAAATGCCTCAAAAGCAGGGACTCCAAAACATTCAGGAACGTACCATGCCAAAGACGTTTGCTCTTCTGGCCAGGCAGAAGAAAGTGTGGGTTTTGTGAAAGAAACCACTTGTATTCGATTAATTGGGTTTCTGAAGAGCTCTTCCCTCCGGTCCAGGCGTTCTTTCTGCCTTTATGCTCTCTGTTTCTTTTAACTCTTCATGTTGCTAATTGTCGGTGTCTCTCAGTCTTCAACGGAGGATAGACTAAAATGGTGGAATTCTTTTCGGCTGAGCGTTTGCTTGGGGGATGAGGATATTTTTTACTGTAGAAAAAAAGGCTTTATATTTCACCATTTCACAGAAACATTTTTATGATTCATTTTAGCAATTTCAGAATAAATTTGACTTCTCCACCGACAGCAGGGTCAACATCATGTAAGATACAATGCTGACCAGGGTTGCCAGATCTATACAATAAAACCAATTCAATGATCAATAAAAGCCAATTTAATTACAAACCATCTTTCCAAAACCTGTATTAGACACCATTACTACCTTTGCCAGATTTTGCTTAAATGAATCCATTAATCAAACGTATGATGATCACGGTCCTAAAACGTCAAGGTTCTAAAAATGGTCTCATATCATTATAAATGATGTCAGGTTTGTGGAAATATTGAAGACATAGCAACCCCAAAAGTGGGTAAGCTTTCACTCTGTAATCTCTACATTTAATAGAAATGTAAGGGGAATTTCAACTGACAAAATAAGGACTGAGATTAAACAAAGGATAAGATATATTTCACTTCAAAATTTATATTAAAATAGATTTATACCTGTTATGACTTAAGCTGGAGACCAAAGTCCAAAACTTTGACTACACAGACACTCACACGACTTAGGTTTCCAGATGTTTCTTAAAGATAAATCAGGCTTTTTAAATAGCATTTAGACCACTGCTTTTAAACCTAAAAAAGAAAAAATCATTGATTGAAAATACAGACTGAAGAAGGAAATGTTGCTTTTTGGGTTTTTTGCTGTCAAACATAAAATAAAAATGAAAAAAAGATATATGAAAGAAAAGATATAAAGCAATGGAATTAATCTAATAGGAATTTAGTACATTGCCAGTATATTGCAGGAACAATGCTAGTGGGATGCTGATGCTGACCATCGCAGATGTTCTACTCAAGACTTGAATGTACAGACATGAGCAGGGAGCATGGGAGCAATCATCTATGGAGTCTGGGAAATGTTTAAATTTTTCACTGTTGTTAAAACCCATACGGTATAGTTTACATGTGATGAAATGTGACCTGTGTAAAATCTTATATTTTATTAAAGTGAGGCTTAGTGTTAGAATGTTGGCTTTTAGGGGGCAAGAAAAAAAATCAAGATGATGGATTCACAGAAACTACTTAGAGAAAACGAGTAACACTGAAAAGTCTTCTGCACAGACGGCTATCAATATTTTTTTTTCTGTAAAGTGTGCTCGCTTTGTATGTAGGAATTTGGCTAAGTAGCAGGCTGAGAGATTTACTATATACGAATGAAGATAGTGACGAGTTAGCAAATCCATCAAAAACACACACATACACACAGATCATTCTTCCTGCTGTGGTGTATGTGCTCTTTTAGTAGCAGCTGCTGTGAGAGTGAACTAACGTCTAACACACACACACACACACACACACACACACACACACACACACACACACACACACACACTATGATTTACAGCACTTAGTGATTTGTGTTCTCGTACAGTAGACAATCTTCACACTTCACTAAACTTCGCTCGCTTCAAACAAAACCAAGACTGATGACAAGAACAGGAAGGATTTGTTAAGTGAGAGAAATAGCGTGTCTAAAACCGGGCAAATTAGATTCATAGGCAATAATGTATTCCATTTGTTTATTTAACCAAGATTAGCTTGAAACAGAAAAAGAGGTTTTTCACAAAGACGTATAAGCATCATCGCATGATCCTGACAAAAACCAGAGAAACGTAGCACATACTATAGAAATTTTCGTGAGGGGAAAAAAATCTTTGCTCAAATTTTGCAGTCAGCGAAGAGGTGCTTGGTATTTTACCTTTTTTCTGCTTTAGTAGCAATAAAGTTGACTGACCTAACTAGCAGTAATTAGCCTTGCTAGTCACCCTGCACTTTCTTCTAACCTTTATGTTACATTCATCCTTCGTGTCCATTTTATTTTCAGCTTTGCTTTTCAGTTGGTTAAGCACAAATGGTACTAATGAACCAAATGACATGGTTTGACATGATGTTACTGATAACATCTTTCCTTGCCTTGCTAGCCACATTATCATTTTAACTCCAGTACAAATATAAAGAAAATTTGAAAATAGGGTCCCTTAGTCGCGCCTATGATTTGATGTAAGTGAAAAAATCTGGAAATATTTATCTAAATTTGAACTCTTCTTATTTAAAACGTGGGCTGTTTCCTCTGTATCATGTGAAACGTCACTGCTAGCTTTGAACTCGTAGCCTATTCAGTCATATGGAAGAAATTGCATGAGAAGGAAACGCATGGAAAACTGTTTACACTTGAACATTATTTCATAATTGTTATAAGTGCTTCATAAATCAAACTGGAGCATTACTGCGAAGGACACTGTACTAGAATAGAATTGAAATAGCACTAAATGATGTATAATCACTACAGTGTTAGGATGTGCACCACAGTTAGAGGGGCTTGCTCAGTTTTGAAATCTAGATCTACTTTATAGACATTGAGAATAGACAATATAGCATAATAGTAAATACTAACAATAGTGTGGGGAAAAATGTGAAAAGTTCTTATTCAGCAATGATCTGTTCAGGAGTTTATTTTTAAAAAATAATATTTTTCCTCAGTGTTCAAATGTCCAGTCTTTGGGGAGTACGCGCTCATGATGGCCTCAGATTCCTGTTCTTGGCTGACAGGAGTGAAACCTGATGTGATCTTCTGCTATTGCAGCTCATCCACCTCAAGGTTCGAAGTTTTGTGCATGCTGAGATGCTTTTCTGCTCACCGAAGCTGTAAAGAAGGATTATTTGATTTGCTATAAACTTCCCGTCAGCTCAGACCAGTCTGGATCTCAAACCAGCCCGACTGGTACCAATGACCTTGCCATGTTTAAAGTAACAGAGATCACACTTTTCCTTCATTCTGATGTTTGATGTGAACATTAGCATGAAGCTCTTGACCTGTATCTACATGATTGTGCTGCTGCCACATGATTGGCTGACTGCATAAATCAGCAGATGTGCAGCTATTCCTAATAAAGAGCATTCTGATAACATCACCTCGGAAACATTTGTAAGGATTCATGGAATGGAATCCAATCGGGTATATGGTTAGCGCTTGCAGCTTTTCTTACCATTCCGTTTAGTTGAAAAATTTTTTTGTTTGTAGAAATTCCTACGCATTTTGTGCTGGTTAAATAAATTGCACACAAGGCAGTCAGTAATTATGTAACAGGCTGGAATTGAGACTATTCACCAGTGTTTAAATAGAGATCCCAGTCCATGACCTCAGGGAATCCACTAGAGCAGACCGAGCTTTTGTCTTTTGTCCTTTTACTGACAAATCTCCAGAGAAATGTATAATTAGGGACAGAGAGAGAAAGATGAAGAGATCCATTTGTCCTTGGGAGCATGAGAACTTCTCATATTTCCTCATTAAATGCTCATATTTGTAGCCTCATTACACTCAAATATATTATCTCAACTCTATAATCATTATCTTGTCTTACTGATATTTTGATATGCTGACAGGAAGGTTACGGTAACTCAATTAACCACTTTTTACAACAGTAGTGAGCAGAAAAGCATCTCAGAACACACAACATGTGAAAACCTCAAGGCAGCTTGGCTATAAGATCCAAAGACCTTCATAACATCCTAAGACCTAAATCTTATAAAATATGTGTAAAATCTACATTTGTAAAACTTAAAAAGTTTAGTGTTTGGATGGCATTAGAATTCAAACCTTTATTTGAGCTACTGTTGTTGGTAATGCTCTATGAAAATAAGAAACGCATTTTCCTTTTTTCTTTTTCTTCCTTCAGAACAAAGCCTAAAACAATATGATGTCAGATGGATAAAATGTTGTACATTATGTGGAAAATAAAAGGTCTTTGTGTGATGTAATGAAGCGGCCGTGGCGCGTGTACTTCACCTCATATATCTCCAGCTGATCTGTTTGTTATTTTTTGCCTCTGAACACACACAGTGAGGATGGGTTGTTTATGAGGGAGTAGAACCATGTGTGTGTGTGTGTGTGTGTGTGTATGTGTGTGTGTGTGTGTGTGAGTGTGTGTGTGCCCTTACCTCAGATTTGTTAACAGAGATGTAGGTCATGAACTGTGTGAAATTACACAAGTGTTTAGCTCTGCTTGTTAGACGAGCCGATAAGAGAGACGTGCAGTTTGTCAACGTGCTGTGTGTGTGTGTGTGTGTGAGTGTGTGTGTGATGTTCTCTTTGTGCATAGCTATTCATTGATTATTGATTATCATTATCAAGATTTCTTACCCCCTCTAATCATGAGCATGTCTCCTACCTCCTCACATAGAGGCAAAAGTGTACAACGCCCATGACTTTTGAATGTAAAAGTTCTATCCAGTACACATAAAGCTCCACATTAGGCTATTTTAACATTTGCCCGATCCTTAGAGACTGTGGTTTTAAATAAAGGCCCGATGTGTGAACAGCGACCCGGGGCTCATGTGTTTTTGATTAGTCTGTAATCGGATCATCACGCCTGAGTGTGATGGGTTTGAAACTAATACTCCCACATCACTTTAACAACCGGTTAATGGCCTTTCAGGATTCGGCCTTCCCAGCATCCCATACACTTCAGTCTTGGAGCTAAATCAGCACTATTTCCATTATGGCTGTGTGTGTTTGATATTATTTGGGAATCAAATTAGCCGGAGCAGCACTAAGCTAACAAGTTTTTTTGTCATTTGTGGGGAAATTTATAGACCAAAACATTAAAGTTTAGACTTTAGAGCAAGTAAATGGAGTTTAACATGTTTTAGTGTCAGCATTAATTACAGCGAGAAATTTCTAGTTGATGGCAGTTCGTTTTTGAAGTGACATCCTGGAGAACTGTGGTTTCTCAAAAAATATAGCGACAGACCAGTGTGAAACTAAACTAAATATTTTTCTGGACTTGTCACAAGTCAAAAGTTGCATATTTTTTTCAACATTGATTTGTAGATATTGTTCAAGACATGACTAATCTGGATTACATTTGACTGTTTGTATCTTTTTAAATTATGTTCAGGCCATAAATGTGGGATTTTTCCCTCTTCAGCAACGATATGCATGACTGCTGCAATACAAACACACACATCTTCTTCTTCTTATCCAGCCTTATCTGTGTGCTGTCATGTCCTGTGCTTATCTCTCAGCTGTAATAAAGCTCCTTTCATAAGCATTGCAGAGGAATTCTTCACTGTAACACAGCATCCCACAACATTGTATTTACTGTGAATGTGTTTCAAATTCATGAACTCATCAATTGCGTCACATGCTAGTCTAGAACTTTTGTTGTAAACTTACACAACTTGATTTGTGAAATGTTTTTCTTTGCAATTTGACTACAAAATCCATTGTTAACGTATTTAATCAACTCCTCATAAGGCTGAATGCCTTATAAAGATAAATTGTCAATTTTGAGTGTTTTTTTCTGTCACAAAATATAAAAGGTTCCTGCAGAAGTGGGTTCTAGTGTCCAAGGCTTTTGTTTTGATGTTATACGTTAATCAGTTTTAAACAATAAAAGCACTAATACGTCATTTTAATTATTATCTTGTGGTCTTATGGATAAATTTTGTAATGAATATTACTTGTTATTGAATCCTCAGTGTGATATATAGTTATATTTTATATATTTTATATATAATATTATATAGATAGATAGATAGATAGATAGATAGATAGATAGATAGATAGATAGATAGATAGATAGATAGATAGATAATAATAATTGAAAAAAATTATCTATGTATTTATTATTTATTATTTAATTTTCAATTCAAATGTTCAAATATTCAATTTATTATACACAATTCCATCATGCACAATATCACAATATTTACATCTGTTTCTTTTAACTGGCTGCTTTGGGAGAACTCAACTTTTGTACTCTTTTTTATTCTGGCTAAAATGTGATGTGACAAAGAAAACACCTTGAGATTTTATTGGAAATTAAACATTAGAAAATAAATAAAGTATATTACCATTTTTTTAATGGTTTCATTATTATTATGATGATGATGATGATGATTATCATTATTATTATTATTATTATTATTATTATTATTATTATTATTATTATTATTATTATTATTAATAATAATCATCATCATCATCTTCAATTTTTTAATTAATTCTTTTCCCCCCTCACTCTTTTGTCTGATGAAATCCTTTAAAAAAAAATAAGGCACTGTATAATCATGCCAGTGATTAATACATAATGATTTATATGGTTATTATATCATATTCCAATTTTCCATAAAAGAATCCATCCAAAGATGAACGGTTCTCCAGTGTTTACTCTGTATCAGTGTGTGTGTGTGCACCTATGTGTGTGCAGTGTGTGTAGGGGTTATAACTGTAAATCATGCCTTTTGTCACCCACACACACACACACACGCACAGAGAGGAAATGAACAGTAGCTGCTGCAGCTTGCTTTAGAGCCGTTATTGTGTGGTGTGTACACTCCACAATGTTGTGTAATGCAACTGTCTGTCTAACGCACACTGATACATCAGGGGCATTATAATCATTTCAGTGGCAACATTTCAGAAAGTAATTTTAAATTC
>JAQQZR010000023.1:31274310-31296726 GCA_030068235.1 Notoglanidium macrostoma
AGATAGATAGATAGATAGATAGATAGATAGATAGATAGATAGATAGATAGATAGATAGATAGATAGATAGATAATTTAAAAAAATTATCTATGTATTTATTATTCATTATTTAAATTTCTATTCAAATGTTCAAATATTCAATTGTTTTTTGTCAATTTTTTATTAGTTATTGTAGTTTGCAATTTAATGGGACACCTACTAATCCATAACCCTGAGATTTTATTGGAAATTAAATGTAAAAATTTTTTTTTTACTATTTTTTTAACTTGGTCTTGGAGAGGCAAAGATGTATTAATGATAATACTAATTATTATTATTATGCTCCACATTTGAACAACAGCTTTTTTCTATTTATTTTTTTATTTTATTTTCAATAACACTATACAGGAATATGTATATCATAAATATTACTATACACACACAGAGAGAGACCATATACAGCGTAATCACACATTAAAGAAATCAACATCCTTTTTTCTTTTCATAAATCATAAACCTCCTATCTGAAAGCTCACTTTCAGACCTCTGAGCTGTTCATTGAGTGTATCAGTCAAAGATAACTCTGTGTTTGATGTTTGAATACAATTAAACCTCTCATGATCTGTGATGACTGAAGGCTACTGAAATAATCTCAGCCCACATGAGTTTTTTTTTTTTAGTCCTTCACCTAGACGTTGGCGCCTAAACGTGTGCGGGATGAACAGGGCCCTTCAATCGGAGGCTGAGGAATACCACCATGTCAACAGATCGGAATCAGAAATCTGAGCTCGGGTTTGGAGGACGCACCAAGACAGCCAGGTACGGGCTCACAGCCAATGCTCTCCCCATTTTTTAACAAGATAAGCATTTTTTCAGTAACAGCGGTGGTTGTTGCCTGTTTAGACAACTGGGACAAATTGTACGATAGAGAAACGATGTGTGATTTCACAAGTATAAACTTTGTTTACATACAGTCATCATCGCCGTGAATGTCCTTGCAATACTGGGCTTTCAATTACTTCCTTGAACTTGAATGATTGTACAACATATATCTTTAATAGAAAAAAACAAGAATTTGGTACCCATCCATCCATCCATTATCTATACCGCTTTATCCGTCTGGGTCGCGGGGAAGCTGGAGCCAATCCCAGCATCTTCGGGCGAGAGGCGGGGTACACCCTGGGCTGGTTGTCAGTCCACCACAGGGCCAACACAGACAAACAGCCACACACGCTCACATTCACACCTATTGGCAATTTAGAGTAGCCAGTTGACAAAATCTGCATGTCTTTGGACTGTGGGAGGAAACCGTAGCACCCGGAGGAAACCCACGCACGCACGGGGAGAACATTCAAACTAAACACAAAAAGGCACCCTGGGTGATCCAGGGATCGAACCCAGGACCTTCTTGCTGTGAGGAGACAGTGTTAACCACCACACCACCGTGCTGCCTGGAATTTGGTACACATGTTTTTAATTATTTTGGGGTTTCTGATATCACTACAGGGTCAAGAATATACAACTGATTATTAATTCAGTGGTGCTGAAAGTTCTGTATTGTCTTTTAACTTGCCAAGGCCAAAGCCCCTTAACTTCCTGTTAGTGATCCCGATTGACTGCAGCTGGTAGATTCTTCTTGAACAACATAAAAAGGGTTTGTTTGGCAAGTACAAGTTAATGGGAGGTGGTGCAACTTTGCCAATGTCTGGAAGACCCAAACTGTCCCTTTCAGCTGAGAAGAAATTGATTCAGATGGTCAGGAACAATCCAGGAACCATCAAGGCACAGACCTGCCGTGAAGTGGAAGCTGCTGGAACACTGTTTACAGTCAAGTGAGTTTTACATCACCATGGACTGAGAGTCTGGCTTCTAAGAAAGAAGCTCCTGCTCCAAAATCCACACCTTCAAGCTTGACTAAAGTTTGCAGTTGACCACATGAACAAAAGGAAAACCTTCCTGGAGGAAGGTTTTATGGTCAGATGAGACAAAGATTGAGTTGTTTGACCACACTGAGCAGAGGAATAGAGGAACACTGTAGCAGCTGTTAAGAATGGTGGTGGTAGCATCTCGTTCTGGGGCTGTTTTGCTGCTAGTGGAACTGCTACATTGCACAAAGTGGATGGAATAATGAAGAACTTCAGAATTCTTCAGCTTAACCTCAAACCATCAGAACACACAATCGGGTGTTCCAATAGGACAATGACCCCAAACACACATCAAAGCTGGATGTGGAATGGATAAAGCAGGTGAACTTAAAGCTTAAAACAAGTCCTGACCTTAACCTTCTATAAAATATGTGGACTGTGCTTAAAAGTCAAGTTCCAGGAAATAACCAAATTTATTTGAACTCTACCAATTCTGCCAAGAAAAGTGGTCAAATATCCAACCAGAATTTTGCAGAAACTTGTTGATGGTTACCAAAAGAGTCTGGTCAAGGAGAAACTTGCTAAAGGGCAATTAACCAAATATTAGGTGTGGTGTATACATAATTCTGAGCCTGTGTTGATTTCAGAAAAAAACTAAATAAATTAAAAACTTATGCACCAAATTCTTTGGTTTGAAAGATGTACAAATATTCGTCCCTCAAAAAGGAACAGTTCAAAGAAATCATTGAAAGGCTGATATTTCCATGACATTCATGTCTATGATGACTGTGTGTAAACTTCTGACTGTGACAGTATATTAGGAGTGTAATACAAAAACACGTATTGAACACGTAATACGTCTTCAATAGGAGTACAGATCTATACTGTAGATAGAGCATTCATTTTTGTTTTTGTTTTTTGTGTTTTTTAGAAGGTTTTTTGTCTTTTGATTCTGCATTCAGATCTCGCAGAATGAAAAAAGTCAAGAAATTTAATTAGAAACTGTGTAAATAAGCTACTGAGATGCATAAAATACAACATGTATTTATATTTGTATATAGTTTGATGAAGCTGGTCTGACTGTGTCTGTCTTGCACCAGGACAGCAATCGTTTTAACCCTGGCCCCAATTTTAATATATATGTTTAATATAATATGTACAAATATAGGAGTGTATGCAGGTTATGCGATTCTCATGATAGCTCTTGACAGAGCCTTTGCTGTTCTTGTCAGTAGCAGTTAACTCATGAGCTCTGTATCTCAGCTGGACATAAATCCCAAATCCATAAAGCAGTTCCTGAGCATGCACGAAACACGGTCCTCTGTGAATTCGTCTGGAGGTTGATGCTGTCCACCTGGTTTTTTAGTGAACTTCATATAATCGTGTCTAAATATTACTGTATTTGCATTAGCAATGAGCTGCTGTCTGTTCCACAAGTTAGTGGAAAGGGAAACATTTGTGAAGCGACCATCATCCCACGAGTTACATTAAATTACACTTTAACGATAAGAATTTTAAAGGTTAAACAGTTTGGTATGTTTGTGAACATGCCATCTTGTGGGACTTGTGGGACTTTTCTTCTTCACACAGTGCCAGTTAAAACAGCGGGGTCTCTGAATAATAACCCGTATCTGTCCAGACTGACAGAGCGACACACTGCCTCACTGTGAGGCAGGAGGACGTGCAGGCACGCTGGTTTTCACCGCTCTTCCATGGCTGGGTGAGTATGAGCCGTGTACCATGAATGACACCGTGGGTGTTTTGGTTGGCAGCAGACACCAAAACCTGTCAAAACCTCCAGTAAAGGGCCTCCTAAGTGCACAGGAAAAAGAAGGAAGCGCTGCAGCAGTGCAGCTATTTTTTTTATTATTATTATTCACTTTTAAAAACCCTTGGAGTTTCATCTTTGTTTCTCGTAACCTGATATTTTATCTGACTTACAGTTTTCCTCAGATTGTTGCCAGACATACTCCTGAAATTTAAAGTGGAGAGAAACTGAAACCAAGCACCTGACAGATTTGGTCACAGAAGAAGAAGTGTTGCCAATCTTCTTTGGGTAATGTTGCTAATTTCATGTTCAAAAAGTCAGAAAAGAATGATGTCATACACTAATTTGCATATTTATAGAAGTCTGTTATGCACAAATGCATGCTCATTTGCATGTCAAAGAAGGAAGATTTTCTGAAGATATCCGAATGCACAGATGGACAAACAATGGAGATCAGTGACTGGTTGTTAGGAACATTGAGGTTCAGTATTTGGTCATTGGGAATAGGGGTGATCGGTGACGGGTCATTAGTGATCAGTGAAACGATACTGATCAGTGACTGATTGTTGTGAACAATGGTGATCGGTGATTGTTGGCAA
The DNA here is from genome assembly GCA_030068235.1 of Notoglanidium macrostoma. Taxonomy (NCBI): domain Eukaryota; kingdom Metazoa; phylum Chordata; class Actinopteri; order Siluriformes; family Auchenoglanididae; genus Notoglanidium; species Notoglanidium macrostoma. The sequence continues at coordinate 31,278,523 of JAQQZR010000023.1, forward strand.
AATATTGATCAGCGATTGGTCATTTGGAACAATGGTGATCAGTGATTAGTTGTTGGTAATAATATAGATCAATGACTGTTTTTTGGAATAATGGTGATTAGTGACCAGTCATTTGGAACAATGCTGATAAGTAATTAGTTGCTGGGGCAAATGGTGGTCAGTGAATGATTGCTGCGAAAAATGGTGATCAGTGATTAGTCATTGGCAAAAATATTGATTAGTGATTGGTTTTTGGGAACAGTGATGATCAGTGATTGATCATTGGGACACTGGTGATTGGTGATTAGTTGTTGGGAACAATATTGATTAGTGATTTGTTTCTGAAACAATGGTGTATGCTTAGTGGTTATTTGGAACAATGTTGAACTGTTTAGTTGTTGGGTGACCATGGTTGGTCTTTGGGAATAATGGTGATCAATGATTGGTGACAGCAGCTGTGATGTGAGCTGAAGAGCTGTATAGAGTGCAGTACAATAAAGAAATAAAGTCACATCTTGAAAAAAAGAAAAAATACTGACATAACAATTCTGAAATAGTAAGTGCAGGACCACTCCTATCCATGTACAACTAGCAGAATATGGCAACACGTATGCACTCAGATATGTCTAATCCTTTGACTGGTTTTGTTGAAATAATTACGCCATTAGTTTGAGGATCGAAGACACACAGAGATATCCAGCCTATTTTTTTGGCTCCGAGTCTGTGAACATTGTTTGGAAGAAGCCACATTTTCCGATTATAGTGAAATCTCAGCCTATTTTTGTCTCTCTCCTGCCCCCTCATACTGCTTTCCCCCAGAGTGCATGTGTGTTTCCCAGAGAAACTGCATGTGTATGACTTCTTTTCCTTGACCGTCCAAACATATTAACAATTCATTACTCAGTTCTAAGAAAGCTAATTAACTCTATGTCATATATATACACACACATACACACACAAATCCTAAGAAACAAGTGCACTCATTCATCAGGTGTAGAAGCACTCAGCAGTGCTCTTGCCTGAACAGCCAATAAATCCCCAACACTTCACCCAACAAAATGGACCTTTCCTAGCTCACTATATCTGACTAATATACACAGTAACCTCATGAACGAGCCAAATGACGATAATGTATCAGCACACACCATGTTCACTAGGCGAACAATCAGGCCACCTGACTATACACTACTTTCAGCATTTGTCCGAAGAGCAGCATGGCTCACCATGGCCTACGTATATCCCGGCCAAGTGTGTGTGCTGCTGTAATACCCTACTCCGTGTTCCGTGCCGTGTTTTTAAGGACTGGATTTCCGCCGCTCAAGTCAAAGAGCCAGTTCCTGTCATGGCCGTCGCTCAAGCCTCAGCGCGCCTCTCTGAGCCAGCTCAAGCCTCAGCGCGCCTCTCCGTGCCAGCTCAAGCCTCAGCGTGCCTCTCCGAGCCAGCTCAAGCCTCAGCGCGCCTCTCCGTGCCTACTAAAGCCTCAGCGCGCCTCACCGAGCCAGCTCAAGCCTCAGCGCGCCTCTCCGTGCCTACTAAAGCTTCAGCGCGCCTCTCTGAGGCAGCTCAAGCCTGAGCGCGCCTCTCTGAGCCAGCTCAAGCCTCAGCGCGCCTCACCGAGCCAGCTCAAGCCTCAGCGCGCCTCTCCGTGCCTACTAAAGCTTCAGCGCGCCTCTCTGAGGCAGCTCAAGCCTGAGCGCGCCTCTCTGAGCCAGCTCAAGCCTCAGCGCGCCTCACCGAGCCAGCTCAAGCCTCAGCGCGCCTCTCCGTGCCTACTAAAGCCTCAGCGCGCCTCTCCGAGCCTGCGAAGGCCTCAGCGCACCTGTCCGAGCCAGCTCAAGCCTCAGCGCATCACTCCGAGCCTGTCAAAGCCTCAGCGCATCTCCCTGAGTTCCTGCCGAGGCAAAAGTCCCTGGTGGGGGCCCCTAGTGACACGCCTGCCTCTACAGGTCCGGGACCTCCACATGACGATTTCGTTTGGCGCTCCGGGAGTAGCGCCTTTGGGGGGGGTTCTGTAATACCCTGCTCCTTGTTCCGCGCCAGCGCGCGGAGAAATCTCGGCCACGAGCGCAGCGGGCGTTTATTCTCTGTTGCGGAAGCATGCGCTTCCGCATATGAACGGAGAACACCCGAACTACACGGACTACAGTTCCCATGAGCGCCTCCTCCCAGCCAGTAGGCCAATCAGCGGGGAGCAGGTGGCTCTCATTCATGGACTAATTGTGCCGTGTTTTTAAGAATTGGATTCGCGCTTCTTGTTTGGGAAGCATTGGGTTAGCCGTTGTGGTTTCCTGTCGAGTGTACAGTACCCGTGTTTTGATTACCCGTGTTTGACTCAGTTTTGTGTTGATTTGACTACTTTTTTTGGATTGCCCCTTCTGGCTCTGTTTGTTCATCGCTCGACCCCTGCTTGGTTTTGATTACTCTCTCTGCATGCCGTTTTTGTACCTCTGCTCCGTGTGTATATAGTGTATTATAGTGTATATAATAAACTCAAGCTGAGTTTCACCTGCCATCTCCTGTCTACCTGCGCATGTGTTCCGACCAACTCAACAAACATTACAGCTGCTTTCCCATCACATAACTCTACCCATGAAAGTAGGAGGAGTTACTAAAGAGGTGAGTGGGTGATTACTGGAATTTGTAGTAAAATTCTACTCAAACTTGTAGTGTTTAATGGATTCCCACACTCCCAAATACAGCCCAATACTTTTAACTTTAATGCAAATATACAGTACAAATTTTACTGGACAGAAGATACATATTCTATGCAAAATGGTTCATGTTTATTTTTACTTCCAAAGTAATTAGCTTAATTTTATATTTGTTACATATTCTCTATATAAAGCTCCATATTCACTGCATTTGCTCCCTACATAGGGTACAACATAAAGTGGAAGATGGAGATATATATATATATAATGTGTGTATATGTCTGATAAAACACCATTTGAAATCCAGCCACATAAAAGAAGTGTAATTCTGTTTATTTAAACATCTGATTAAGTTTGCACTTACATTTCCACTAGGAATAAAGTATTTGCACCTTTAGTTACCATTTAAACAAACCTCATGCCTCGTGGTTGACAGTTGACCATGTGAAAGAGTCAGGAAGGAGTGCTGTGCACATTTTAGTATTAAATAATCTGTCAGCTTTCTGTAAAGAGAAGTTTATTTAACGTTGATGGATTGAGTCTCCAGTGTAAGTTATAGACGTGTTGGATGTTCACATTTCACTCCCCTCCAGATGAAATTTCTCTGAGTTCACATTCATCTAATGCATTCAACTCTGTCTTCACCTCTATAGACATGATTGGGAGTTATGCAGAGGCTATGCTACGGTGGCTGTTTTGGAATACAGGAGTGTTTCAGTGTGCTTTTGTCATAGAGTTCCTTCCAGGTTATACCTAATACCTCTTTGTCATGAGGTTCCATTGTGTATAAGAGCTAGAATTATGGCCTGTACATTTCATCTCATGCTAATATGGTGGGCGAGAGAGAGAACTAACATGCTTACATTCTCCCGAGCACTAAAAGGCACAGATATTCCCCAGTCTCTATAGTGGACACGTCTTATACTTTGTCCATGTTTGTAGTGAAGCCAAATGCACTTGTTCAAGTGCACATTTTCATTCTTTTTCACCCTCAGGCCTTTCTCCTAAAGTGAACGATTCATGATAGCATCAGCTATTGGATGCAGCAAAATGGCTCCCTTATATAAACATTCGCAATGGAGGTGATAGAAACGTGGGCATGAGGGTTTGCAGTGCACATCCAGATGCAGCGTTAAGACACAACAAATGTATTGTAGCTCAGCTACAAGCTCCAGAGAGACGTAACGCCATCTGAATGTGTCTCAGCTGGCTCTGAAACAAGGGTAAGCGGTGCAGGATTTCGGTTGAGAGAGTAGCTGTCTAGAGAAGCCACAATTGTCAAACCCACTGACGGAGCCTCAGATTAATTACGTCTCAGAGGACGGACATTAAACTGGGAAGCGATCCTATAATCACAGCCTTGTTTAGCTCTCGTTACTCCATTGTGTGTTTTTAAGACAATTTCTCATGAGCTTTTATTCACCCCAAAACCAGGTGCTTTTTTTTTGTTTGTTTTTTCCTAGGAGGATTATTATCTTTCATGTGTTTTGTGTGTATGTGTGAATTAGTCTGAATGTTTATCCATCTGTAGATACACACAGCTGTGCTGGATGAAAATGTCGTGTTTACAGCTACTGTACTTGAAGGCCTTGTGTAGACAGCTTGTCTCTGCTCTGAGAGACTCATGGGATCTTTAAAGCTGGCAAACATGCCTACGTTGTTAGTGCTGGTGTTTAGCTTTATCAGATCTGTCACTATTGGCATTTATCATTCCAATAATTAAGGGCCTGGACGTAGTTCTACAACAGCGCTGTTGAATTCTCGTATGTGATTGGGCTTGAGAAGTTCTGAAAGTATACATTTCTATAGTAACAGATAATTCACAGGAAATTGTATTGACATTCAGACTATTAAGAAGCAGGATTAAAAGGTGTTATTTAATAAAGGCAAACATCTCATTTTTGTTAGACGCTTATTGAACCTTTAAGGAAGGAGTCTCCAGTGCCAGCGGTACATTTTCCACCAGAGGAAAGTTTACACTTTTACAAAGTTTACAAGTTTTACACTTAATTTCAAGAGAGAGAAGAAAGACTGTTTATGTAATTTATGTTTAGGCTGTATTTCCAGTTCAGGGACATTGCTCATTGCTGTCTAATGGGGTTTTGTTCAATAATTGATGTGCTGAAAAGATTTTTTTATTCTAGAAATGTTTCATGAAGGTTCAAGGGTTTAATCTAATCTTGTGCCCTCGATGTTCACCCAGCCCAATAAGCTATTCATGGGTCATCAACCAAAATTAATATCTCCTTTTCAGCAGAAATGGCACGCTGACCGGGTGAATCTGTAGCTGGATCACAGAGGATTGTGGGTAAAAGCTCGGGCTCACAGTCAGGATCAGCCTGAATACAATTAATCAGCCTCATGTTGTGTTCAGTGGTTGCTCCGGTGACCCAGGCCACCTATTTACATTCATTTGCACAGTTATTTGCAACATAGATTATATCTGAAATGTAGACCTGCAGCATCAGAAGCTCCACTGGTGGGAACGTAGATGAGAAATGAAAGCAATGGGACACTCACTAAAACATTTTACTTAATAAAGCAGCTTTAATACCCAGCAGTTGCTGCACAGTTACCTATAATAACAAGCTAGCTAAACAGATTACAAGTGAGAACAAATCTTTTGCTAGCTAATATTCTATATAATAGGTTACCTATATTAATGTATAAAGTATAACTGTTACTTGTATTATCTGTACAAGTCCTGTGAAACAGTAGCCTGACATCAAATAGCTTGTCCTTTTTTATTTTTTTTAAATCAACCAAAGAAACAGACGCACCCAATTTGTTTCTATTTGGCTCGAAGTCCGGCTAGTAAATGTGATCATGAAGTGAAAGTAACCACTAGCAGAAGTATTTCCATGTCATCTCCCCTTCTGTGAATTGTGACTTTTATTCACGTTTGGTTTCACCGCTCCTCCTCCCTGTAACAAGGGGTCAAAGAATCTTAAATGCTGTGACTAAAGTAAATATGTTAGCACCGCTGCTAATCTAGGTGTTAACTGATTAAGTGTGTGGCACATTCTTCTATGTCCTGGGCATTTATTTCGAGTTACACATTTTATTTTCATCAGTGCGTTGTAGTCATGTCACACTGAAATGAAATCACAAGTATCTCCATGGGTTTCAAGTGTTCACTTAATCATATTCATTAGTATATACCACACACACGAACACACACACAGACACACACACACACACACTGATCCTAGACCAGCGTCACATTATCTGCAGCTGCTTGTAATACAGCTGTAAAGACTGATCTGGGAACCCTATAGATTCTGCTAACCTTTAATACAGGTTTTAGGACTTAAGAAAGGTATAAACTACAAGAAATAGTGCTTTTCCACTGTAGCCTGTGAATTAGGTCCCGCTAATCCCAGGAGGGGTCAAAGGTCGGGGTGATAATCCTGTATATCTCCTTTACCTCACTGAAATCTGGCTGTTCATAAAGAGTTATTAAAGAGTACGGAGGGAGTGAGCAATTCAGGTTTTAGGAACCTCACTGGAATTTTTAAAGCTTACAGAGTGGATTTAGTGAAGATCCACTTAAACTCACAAACCTTGAGAGACCGAGATTTGTCAAATCTAATTTCAGCAAAATTTATTTTTGTCTTTTATACACGTTTTCATACCCATGAGTCGCACAGTACTAAACCAAATATGTTAAATACATCTGTTTTTGAGAAAACGCAACAAAAGTCTGTTATACATGTTTTGTTTTTGTAAGTAAAGGTCGGCTGTTACAATACCAAAGTTGATTATTTTCCTATAGCAACATGTTTCAAGTGTTCACAGAGCAGCTTAACGCACTCCGAGGAGAAAGCGCTCTCGACCTCTTCCGCATACATGAGCTCACAATTTCCCATGATTGGCTAATATCACTGTGATTGACAAGGGGAGAGAGAGTATGCCCCTCCCACTCATCTCTTGGCTCATGGGCATAAACGGCTGTGGCATCTTTGGGATTCGAGCTCACGGTTGCTGGACAACCAAACTGTTTTATTCCTCTTATAGCGCAGCAATTGGTCAACATTTAATTTGTACTTATTAAAAACATTTTTTGATCTGTCGATGGGAACCATTTCAGATTTGTTTCACACACCTACTTTGCTACCCTACATCAACCTGATGGCAACATTTACATATGTTTCTTCAACTTGTTTGTTTTCTGACAAAAGAAACTCACACTGTATGTTTACGTGAGAATAAAGTCGATCTTGCGTGTCATGTGCAAAGGTCGCTCTGGGTCACGAAGCCCTTACTGCTTCACCCTGGTTTACGGGTCACACTCCATCTGTAACCCCAACCCCAAAAAACCTGGAGTCTGACATTCACAGTGATGACGGATCACTAAATCAAGCATGTAACCCTCATTGCTGAATGGCATTTACTTGCCGCTGTAAAACCGGACCGCTGACGGAGCATGTGGGAGAAAGGAGTAGCTCAAAATTAAGCTTAAAATATCTAGTTCTAGGTTTCTGTACACTGTATTTAGAAATCACGTCTAGAACAGGACGCCCTGGAGACAAATCAGACAAGCAGAATGTAGCGCTCTGTGCTTGATGGATTGCTGAATGGTTTCTCAGATGTATCCTCCATGTAGCTGGTGAGACTTGAAGGAGAATTAAGTTCATAATCAGACATTGGACCAGTCAGAGGCTTCAACACACCTTCTCATTCCTTCATCTGTAACTGCGTTTCTGGAATATTCTCCTAATGGAGCTAAGTTTTAATCCCTGGCACAGTGAACACTAACATTACTGTAATCAATCAAAAGAAAAAGAAGACTTGGCTCCATGTATGTTGCATTAATTCGTTTTGCTTCAAATTTAAAAATATATATGCAGATGAGATGTTTAAAATTTATAACAATAACTATTCAAATATATTAGTATTGCTCTTTTCATTACAGATTCATTTTTTGGACTTAGGGTTAAGTTTGGACTAATTTTAACGATCTTAAAAGTCCAAGCGTTTTCCGGGTTGATTAAAGATCGCCGTTAGTGCCTGATGTTCTGCTAACATGGATCACTACTTGATTTTAATGAGAAAGGAGAATTTTCCAGATGCTGCAGTTTGGGAATATTTTAATCACCCAAAATTGTTCTGCATATGTTTCCGGAGCAAATGTCTTAATGAAAGAACGTTCGGTAAAATTACAGACTTGTTCTTTCAGGGAGACTCTGAAGTGTGGTGCTGGGGTGTTTTGTTCTGTTTTTCATATTTGGATTCATCGATATTTCAATTCTATGCTACAGAAAATGTTATTGTAAAACTGAATATATCTCGAATATAGTCTGAATTTTCTAATCTATATTACAACAATATAATTACAACATTATGATTGCAATAAACCAAATCTAAGATCATTAAATGTATTTCTACCCATTTTTCCTCATTTCAAGATTCTTTCTATAAATAAAAAACACTATGCCAATAGAATAAGGCTATTCCAAGGTTTAAATGATTTGAAAAAGGGTTCATAATCTTATACTTGGTTTATTGTAATCTTAATGTTGTAATTATATTGTTGTAATCTATTGAAATATTAGCTAAATTGAACTATATTCAAGGAATTTCCTCTTTGTATTTTCCACATAGACTTTATGCCCTGAAACAAGCAAATACAATTTTAAAAATTGTTTAATATTTTTGTTATTGTAAGGAAATGCTATTTAAGTTTCCTGTTTTTTTTTTGTTTGTTTTTTTTCTCCTCCTTTTCGTTTTGAAAAACAAAAAAAACCCACTTTATTACACGGGCCACTACGCAGGTCGACTTTACGTATTATGACTTTCATCTACAGTTTACAGCAACACATCTCTCATCACAAAAAAATTCATTTGTTGTGAATTGAGAAAGGTGACATTAAACATGAAACTCGAAGGACGGCTACACATATGGTAGCGGCGATGGCAAAAAACATAAATCTGACAAGCTCATTTGAAAGAATGATTGTGTTTATACATTGTGCTGATTGTTGACCTAAGCAGAACGTAGAAATCTTAAATCGCAGGTCTGTCTGTGGAGAATCTTCAGCGTATAATCTGACCTGATGTATATACATAATCGCACAGTGTGTTATAAAATTCAAACAACGCTTTATTGGGATCTCGTATTAGCATTTCGTATTAGATCTTCATATTAGCAAAAAATGCATAGAATTGTACAGAACCAGATATAAGCTAATAACCACCAATGATTATATATATATATATATATATATATATATATATATATATATTAGTGTATAGATTTTGTGGAGGATGTAAAATATTTTCAGAACCTTGGTGATCAGATCAGAAATATTATTAGCATCCACATTTATGCACTCTGGATTGGAAAAGATGACGGCATGCATTCCTGTCTTTCTGTCAATATTGACTTTTTTATTAAATCAGTTTTAAGGCTGACGCCATTGCTGTAATGGAGCATGATGGAGAATTCCCCGTCAGCGTTCATTCTTCATCGTCTTTTATATTTAAAGCCTAGCTCATGTGAACTGACCAACATAAAATAAAAGTGAGAACAAACACATCCAGTAGCTGTTTCATTTTCATAAAAGCCAAGATGGTAAAGTGTGATAATGGGGGAAAAAACGGAAAAATTGACTGCATTTTGAACTCGGCCACATGCCTCGAATTCCTCGGTGTCTAATGTATTTAGTCTGGAACGCCTTCAATTAGAGAACATGTACACAAAAAATTACATCCAGCACTTTCCTCTTGTTATAAACACCACTTGGTGCATGGAGAGCAAACAAAAGTGCTAATCTGCCCCATGTGTGACCCTCCGGGTGGAAATATCAGACGAGGATCAGCCCTCATAACTCTGACATGAAAACCAAACGTTGATCCAGGATCAGCCCTCGCACACGTTTCCTGGATTCACAGCAGATCAAAAGGATTTACTTCACTGTTTAATTGAATTGCACTGAAAATGTAGTTGGTCCTCATTAACACATTTTAACCTGAATTGGTGTTTTACGGCATGACGAATAAAAGTCACATGAGCGTAAAACTTGTGTGTTTTCCCAAGACATTGAACTTATGAGACATAATGAATGGCTAATACACACACTGGAGTAACGTCTCCTCACTTTGCTACAGATTATTAAAGAGCATGGACGGATGTTTAGTGGGAGCCTGAAGCTGCAACGTCTCTTCACGCACTCGGTTTACATTATTCCCAGATAGAGAGAGGTTTCATTAGTTCATGAGACTTTGTGAAGCACAAATATGTGAAAGGAGATATCTTGGTACGTGATTCATGATGTATAATTTCAAATAAGTCCATTTCCGTACTAGGTTGTCATTAGCGGTGTAATGATTTGAAGCAAAATAACAAATATTGAAACATTGAAACAAACATAAATCAATTATTATTTAAAAAGAAAAGAAAGTGTAGAAACATAACTCATTTTCAAACTCAGGTATAAATAATTTAATAAGCTATCAAGGCGATTTGGCCGGTAGCTTTAAAAAAAAAAGTCAAAAGTCAAAAGTCAGTCATAAATGACACAATTATGTTCCTTGTGATTAATTGTGTGTGTTGATGGGGGGAAAAAAGACACTTAGGCCACTTATAGAGAGCAGCAAGTTTATATTCTAATCCAGAAATATATATTTATCTAGACTTATTTCTTTACTTTCTCTATTTATTTAAAAGTCAAGTTCATGTGAACGCTGCCATCTAGTTGTTGAACCCATCAGCTCCATGAGCCCCAGGGGCAACAGGCCATGTCCAAATATTCCACAAGGGTGCAGTAAACGCGAGCATTAGAGTGATTTAGGACGGAGTGCCCGAGTGACCGTGCTGCGTTTGTGTGTGTTTGGATTGGCGTCCGTGGTGAGGGTGCTGACCTCTGATGCCATCGTAGCTGGATGGCTGAAACATGTACATCAGTGGCCGGACATGGGAAAAAACATCGAGAGAGAGAGAGCGAGAGAGAGAAGGAGAAAGTACATGAGCCCCACACACACACACAGCTGTCTTCTAGAAGATATGAGAACTTGAAGAGAACCCCCCAGTGGATCCTGTTCTTAATGCCAAAGCTCTCCGAAGTTGGTACATGATAACTCTTCAGAGGAAAAGAAAAAGGAAAGACTTCATTTTAGTGTGTCATGTCCATGAGGACAGAAATTATGCTGGGAGACTTTTAAGAAGATTGTTTTTTCCTTAAAATAAATGCAAAATATGAAAGATAATGACAACATACTGTATTTATATATTGGACAAAAATATTAGAGTCCCACAGTTTTCGACTTTCATAGCCCATGACCCTAGGCATATTTGGTGTTTTATTAAGCTGCTAATAATTCTAAAACCAAATATAAGCAGAAGAACTTTCTCACTTTATCAGCTCCTCATGTCTAGATATGAATCTTTTCATCACTTCACAACACACTGAGCTGAATGGCATTGTGTATTTGAGACACAGCCCCTCCCCCTTTTTCCCCCCACCTCGGTCCCCAAAAACAAGACTAAGTTGGCTGGAAAGAATGGGGCGACAAAAGGATTTGAGGGGGGCATCACCACGGAAACCCACAAAAGTCACATGGTTCGAACCCTTTTCTCTCACACTCTGTCTCTCTTTCTTTGGAGATGCCAGTCCTATAATGAGTGCCAGACTGAGACCTTTGAGCTCTGCACTTTATCTTAACAGCACAAACGAAGACCGCGAGAGCAGAGACGTCGTCTACGGTGAGATTCGTGGCTACGTTTAATTCTCAGACATGAAGTGTTTGTTTGTTTTTTCCGATCTTTCCACATGATTAGAAAATCATACAACCCTCTTTGAGAACCATGTCTCTAATTAATACCAAAGTGCTGTTTAGAGATTAAAAATATGGAGAATAGTTTCATTAAACCAAACTGCTGGTTTCAAAGTTATTCCTTGAGAATAACGTGACGTGTGGTAATGGAATGTTTGCTTTGTCGCTGTGTAGAGTGTAAAGTGTTCAACATCTTCATGCTCTCGTTGTCTGTGTGCGTCCTGACCGTGACGGCTGTCGCATGCTTCGTGTCCTACCTCAACCGCTGGAGGTGAAACGTCTCACTCAACATACAAGTTCTTAAATTCAGTTTGTCACAATACTTCCTCCACGGCGCTGTCGTATTCTCGGTTCTGATTGGACACGAGATAATGATTAATTAGCTGATTAAACGTTGGACCTGTTTATTGTACAATCTTATCATTTGCAGGCACAGGAAACGAGAGAGTGAGTATGAAAGCGGTGTGGTCTGTGACCTGGAGGAGGAGCCAGTGGACCTAAAGTTCGTGCACAGGTTACAGAGTTTGCATAAGTCATTGCCCCCGTTTCGGCCAGCGGAATCATTCAGGAAGGACGACTCCTCCGTTTACTATATCTACACCAATCCACTTCCTGTCGGATGCGACGAGGATGCTGATCCCACGCACACTACACCGACACTAAATGACCCCAAAGATGGTATCATCCTGGACCCACCCACCTTTTACATGCAGCTGTAGAACTTGGAACGTTGGAGAGGGGTAATCATGAAAAGGGAACAAAAAAAATGTACGAATTTGTAGAGCTTGTTGGAACAGCAGGTTAAGATTTAGAGTGGGGAAACAGGGATGACTGAATCCCCAGGAATCTACAGAAGTATTTTGAATGTTCCAACTGAACATGTCGTGGAGACGATTAAACCTACACGCACTTATAGGGTGAACTCGGAATGTTCCAAGTCAGAGAAATTAAGACAATTGCAATTTAGAAGCAATTGTGCAGCAGATTGTTGAACAGGGATGGTTAAATGTATAAATATAAAAAAAAATCACAATGTTTTTGGTTTTATGGTTTTATTGTATTGTAAAAGAAGTGTTGAGTGTGGTTGTGTGCTTCACAAAGTCAGCATGAAGAGCAAAAAAAGTAATTTCTGATTAGATCAGGACTTGGTTAAATAAAAATGAGTCGAGTATGACTTCATGTGATCGGCTGAGTCTCCCTGATCAGCCAATCCAGGCCCTCCTTCCTGCCCTGCCGCTCCAGCTCAGCGCCAACCGTCTCACGGCACTGCCGGTGGTAATCGTTCAGCCAGTCGCGCTGCGGGAGAAGAAACATGTTTACTTAATATAAATGATGGCTGTTTCTTTTTTTTTATGTTGCATTATGCCCTTTTTTCACGGAAAAAGCATCCACCTGGCCCCACCTCTCAGCTCTCTGAAATTAGTTTTTTTAATTTTTAAATAAAATGCTCAGGTGACACATTTAACTAACAAACATAAAAGTTATTTGCCATTGTTTTTTCTATCCATTACGGAGTTTTCTAAATGCACTTACTTGCAAAGCATTTCCATGGAGCTTTATTTTTAAAGCTCACGTTACACCAGTACAAAACGCTGTATGTCACGTGTCAATTAAAACTCTCTAAATAATTGATGCCAGGGTGTGTTTTCACCTCTTTATGTGACAGCAGCTCAGTGTTGATCATCTTCAGCTGAATGGGGACAAGCGTCAGGGGCTCGAACGTCAGACTGCCTCTGTTCCTGTAGTTATACTGATGTAGAGAGACGGAGGGAAAGAGAAGAGTGACACACATCAGAAAAATTCATACATTCCTGATATTTAAATTACTAATCGCTAAAATGTTTTGCCAAAAAATAAAAAACATGGAAATGTTGAATGAGAGCTCTTACTTTAGGATTTGCAGGAACGACCAGCACGACGTTTTCCAGGCGAATGCCGAACGAGCCGTCCTCGTAATATCCAGGCTCTTAAAAAAAAAAAAATAATATATATATATATATATATATATATATATATATATTAATGTGTGTGTGTGTGTGATTTTTTTTATTTAGCATAAACACAAGGATATAAGTAATCCAGTAACCTGATATAATCCACACTGTGAAGAAGATCTGCATACAATACAATGATGATTGATGGATGATGCTGATGATTATCATCATTATTATAAAGTATACATACAGAAAGTGAAAAATGCACTGAGCAAAAATGCAAACTATGCAAAAATGAAATGAGGACCTGTGTGCGTGTGTGCGTGTGTGCGTGTGTGCGTGTGTGCGTGTGTGCGTGTGTGCGTGTACCATCACTGAGGATCATTCCGGCCTCCAGTGGCTCATCAGCGAAGGTTTTGTAGCTGATGCCGCAGGGTCCTTCGTGGACGTTGAGAAAGCAGCCGATTCCGTGGCCGGTACCGTGCAGGTAATCCAGTCCAGACTCCCACAGAGCAGCACGCGCGAACGAGTCCAGCAGGTGACCTCAACACACACACTCTTTAAATAACCTATGTACTGTTTATTATTTCCATACATTCACTTTGATCAGATCTATAGCATTTACACTTGTGGTCAGAAGTTTACATACACGAGCATGAATGTCATGACAATATTGGCCTTTCAAGGATTTCTTTGAACTGTTCTTTTTCGAGGGAGGAATGATTGTACAACATACACCTCTAATAGAAAAAAAGTGCACAAGTGATAATTTTGGGTTTTCTGTAATCAACACAAGGTCAAAATTATAAACACAGCACACCTAATATTAGGTTAAATGTCCCTTAGTGAGTTTCTCCTTGACCAGACGCTTTTGGTAACCATCAACAAGCTTCTGGGAGAATTCTGGTTGGATATTTGACCACTTTTCTTGGCAGAATTGGTAGAGTTCAATTAAATTTGTGTGTTTCCTGGCACAGACACATCTTTAAGCACAGTGCACAACCTTTCAATAAGGTTGAGGTCAGGACTTGTTTTAAGCTTAATGTTAATCTGGTTTATTCACACCACAACCAGCTGTGATGTGTGTTTGCGGTCATTGTCCTGTTGGAACACCCAATTGTGTCCAGGTTTCTACTATCTAGTTGATGGTTTGAGGTTCTGCTGAAGAATTCTGAGGTTCTTCATTATTCTATCCACTTTGTGCAGTGCAGCAGTTCCACTGGCAGCAAAACAGCCCCAGAGCGAGATGCTACCACCACCATGCTGAACAGCTGCTACAGTGTTCCTCTGTACCTCTGCTCATTGTGGCCAAAGAACTCAATCTTTGTCTCATCTGACCATAAAACTTTCCTCCAGAAGGCTTTTTCTTTGTTCATATGCTCAGCTGCAAAGTTTAGTCAAGCTTGAAGGTGTGGATTTTGGAGCAGGAGCTTCTTTCTTGGACGGCAGCCTCTCAGTCCTTGGTGATGTAAAACTCGCTTGACTGTAGACAGTGTTCCACGTCATGGCAGGTCTGTGATTTGATGGTTCAAGCCAAGCCAATTTCTTCTCAGCTGAGGGTGACTGTTTGGGTTTTCTTCCAGCAAAGTGGCTTGGCGAAGTTGCTACACCTCATAATAACTTGAACTTACGTACAGTTTACAAACTGATGATCTTAGAATCTGCAGTTGTTTATAAATGGCTCAAGAGACATTCCAGAGACATTCCTGAGACATAACTCTTTCTCAGATCTGCACTGAGCTCCTTGGACTTTCCCATTGTATTGTGTCTTGGTCAAGCCAGTGAATGCTGTCAAACAAACTCTTTTTATGTTCTGCACAGAGAAGCTACCAGCTGTAGTCAATCTTAATCACTAACAGGAAGTTAAGAGGCCTTGGCAAGTTAAAAGATATTTTGGAACTTTCAGGACCACTGAATTAATAATCAAAGTGGGTGTAACGTTTAATATCCAGGTACCTTTAGTTCCGTTGGGGAAAACGGCAGCACTGACGGCGATGTGGCCCTTCAGGACGTACGTAAAGCATTCCTACAAACAAGAGTTGAGTTGAGCAGGTGTTACACAAACAGAGCGCAATACACTTCACTTCCTGCAGAGGGAGCCACAGGACACGGATCTCACGCAGTACCTCTGATTCACACGCAGAGCTGTGGTGCATCAGTGATTTCTGCTTGTGTTTTGATGCATTTCCTACCTCTATATATTTTTTTCTTAACAGTATAAGCAGTTTCAGGTCTCTCTATTTTATACTTAATGGATTTGCAGTCATTTTGCAAGACTGCTGTTGTTTTCTACACTAAAGATGCATAATACAAGCACAGTGAAATAATACACAATACATTATCACCATCTAGAGGTTAGTCCAGTCATTGACCGTGAATGGAATCTGAGTATTGGGTTTTGGGTGTTTTTTACACTTAAACAAATTATATATCATGAGATACTGAACAAGCCTGATCACCTTCTCATAGTCTGTCGGAGTCCCGAAGTGCACCGTACGCGTCACATCCGTTGTTCCATCCCTGTGCATGGGAAGCGGTTGAAAAAGCTACGTTAATTTGTAAGGTTGCACTCAGATTTGAACATCTTACTCTGCCTAGTATAACAGTATTGAGGGCGTGAGAATTTTTGTGTACTTGTATTGCGCTCCAGAGTCGATCAGGTAAACTTCATTCAGAGACAGAGTCCTGTTGGTCTCAGGAAGTGGCCTAGCACACAAGAAGACATCAACTTTGCAGTGCATTATTAAATTAAATATTAGGTTTTGATCAAATGGAAAAGTGGCTAAATCCAGGATGTGTGTTTTGTGTGTGTGTGTGTTTAAAATGAGGACACACACCGGTAGTGAATGATGGCGCCGTTTGGTCCCACGCTGGAGATGGTGGGAAAACTGAGACCAACGAAATCCTTCTGCTGACTGGAAAAGGGGGCAAATAAATGAAGAAGAGTTTGTCTCTGTGGTCAGAGGATAAACAAAAAAATGTTAATGCTAATAGTGATAAACCTAAAAGAGGTTAAACTCGCCTGCGCAGCTCTTCAGCTTTGTCCGCAGCAGATATTTCAGTCACCGTACCTTTTGGAATCTGTTTTTTTTTTTTAAAAAGCACAAACTAGCATACTGCAGTTGCAAATAAATTACATATGGAGAAAAAAAAACAATAAAGCAAAATAAATTTGTAATAAAAATATAAAACTTAATAATTTACTTGCATGCATATTTATTTTCTATTGCTTTCTTTATTGTAAAATATTTAATTAATTTTTTATATTATTATTATTATTATTATTATTATTATTATTATTATGGATACCTCTTTCTCTATCCAGGCAAAGAGCTCGCAAAGTGCTACAGCATCTTTAATCTGAAACATTATGACAAGCCAGCAGGTCAACAATGCAGTTTACCCCAGCAGACATCTTGTGATATAACAATAACGTGATGCCGTGTAACTGATTACGATCATTGTGCTTTAACTTGTTCTCACATGTGATATCCTCATGCCCTGTATCTCCGTGGGGTTCTTCACTGCTTTGGCCAGACACAGAGGCGTGTAAGGGATTGGACATCTGTGGATCTGGAAAGAGACGATATTTTCCAAATCATAAACAATCCTTTATTTCATTCAATTAACAAAAAGAAGTTTGGTTTGTTGTGTATTACTAATGATAAACATAGACTGTTTAAAAGGGCACCACACCATTACAAACATTCATCTCTGTTGTGTAATGTTTGTTGGTGTGTGTGTGTGGGACTGACCTTAGGGATGGCCTGGGTGAGAGCACAGCTGGCCTTGTCGCTGATCCACACCTTGTCTTTAGGGCCGAGAGTCGCGCACACAACCTGCAGCTCCGAGTGCACGCTCTCGTACGATAAACACTGCACGCTCAGCTCAGGCTTAGCGGCCGTGTCCAGCTCCAGGTGCTGCCTCACCAACGGGTCGTCCACACGCTTCTCGTCCATGAACAACCTGACACCAAGATCGTGGTTAGACTTTCAACATATTACTCAAACAGGATGCGATCAATCCTCAAAAGAAAAATTACTGTCTTTATCCAAAAATTTGTGCATTGAAGCATTAGTAATAATTGACTGAGTGAGCAGTGATGCAGAGTCATTACTGTATGCTGTTGATCCCGATGATGGCGTATGCGAAGAACACAGGATTGTATTCGATATCTGAGCCACGCAGGTTAAAAAGCCCTGCGAATAAGACATTAAAAGCAACTGTGAACAGCTAAAAAGTATGTATCATTGATTAATAAATTCTAAATTGTAATTCTTAGCAAACTGCAGTCGTACAAGAGGAGTATCCAGATGTGCCATTTATAGGAGAACAATCAACTTTGTAGTATTAACACTAACCCTTCATTATCACACCTCTCTGCCTTCATCCTAATTTTTTTTGTATCCTCCGTACTGCTTTATTGGTTACGGTTGTTGACTTGTTACAGGATAATAAAGAGAGACAAAAAAAGGACTGGGCAGGGGGGTGTAAACTTTTGCATGCATCTGTATGCTACAATACTGTAACGTTCACGGTGTCTTTTGTAGCAGCTTTGAGGATTTACATCAGCTGAGGAATGACTAACACGTGCACACGCACGCACGCACATAACACTGCACAACAATTTTTTGAAAAGTCTTTGCTTCCAGAAAAGTTTTTGCTGATTGTGTCAGGTACCTACTGGTTATGCACAAATATAGTTTTGGTTTTACTGCATCACGTAGGAACTCCGAGAAATAGACATTTATATGTTTACTGACAATAACGTGTTTAGTCACGTTTATATTTCGCATAAGCTATTAAATTCAACAGAATTAAAAGTGTTTTGCTCCTGATTTTCTTTTGTATTCAATGTCTGGTGC
>JAQQZR010000023.1:31296826-31327759 GCA_030068235.1 Notoglanidium macrostoma
ATGCCCAGGATGTCAACTTCCACAGAACAGCTTCCAACCTGGCCTGATTCCGTGCCTGGACATGCCCAGGCTGCACAAACCGTTGTTGATAAGAGAGTTACGAGAGTGAAAATGTTCGGATACAAATACGAGAAAAAATCATGACAAAATTGAAGATTTCTCTGAAACAGTACATGATGGGTAAATTTTGATATGATATTCGTGATCAGCACCCAAACATCTATAAGAAACACCCAACAGTGTTCAAGCAGCAAAAACTTTGTTGTGCAGTGTTACTTTGCTACACTCAAAATGAAATTAAACAATGTCCGTGCAATTAGCATCAACACGCCAGTGAACCCAATCTGCCATAAGAGCTACTTAAGTCTGTTTAATAAGCGAAGTGAGAGAAGCCTGAGAGCTGTGTCGTGATCTTGCTACTTCTCTCTCACACACACACACACACACACACACACAGAGAGGTGTACTGATACACACATGCGATCTCGTCCAGGGCCGTCACCACAAACCAGGAGATCTTCCTCTCGACCATCTTCCCCCTCAGCTGCACGATCTTGTCCTGCCAGCTCAGACCTGATCACACCAAGACAAACTGATTAGAATGACTCATTACCCAAATTGTGTTTAATTGTACTAAGCAGTGTGATCTTAATCGTGTGAGTGTGTGTGTGTGTGTGTGTGTGTGTGTGTTAACCGGTGTATCTGAGCCCCAGAACGCTGAGTTGAATGCTGGGTCGAGCAGGTCTGTCCTCCCAGATTGCATCGATTAGATTTTCTTGAACGGCAACCAAACGGTGTCCGGCACTTTTCAGGGCTTTCGCCATGCTTTTCCACTGATCTGAAACACACGCGCACCCACACACACACAAACACCGAATACAACAACATTTATATTCTGGTCATATTGGTCTACCAAATCTACAGCTCTTATTGCATTTTCTTAACTTTTCTGAATAATTCTAACCAGCAGCGATGATCCACGGGTCGACTCCCACGTTGGAGTTTTCTGGCAGGATGCTGATGAGCCAGTCCTCCTGCGACGGCGTCTCCTTCAGACCTGGAGAAGGACAGGAGACGAGGAGGAGGAAACTGGGACGTTGACCTTAGTAAGGAAATCCTTAATCTAAAGTGGAACAAAATGCCTTGTGTCAGTCATACCCATCTTCATCAGAGTCCAATTGTTGTCCATCTGCTGGCTGGCCTGCAGGAAGTAGCGTCCATCCGTCCACATGGCGGCGTGCTGCTCCGTCACAATAGCCGTGCCTAAAGGACAACATACACATGGGTAACATAACATAACACACATAAGGGTCATAAAAAAAAAGATAGCACACTAATAATACATTAGAGGATATATCAAAATCAGCACCTGCCGAGCCGTTAAATCCACAGATAAACTCACGGCGGCAGTCACACGGTGCGATGTATTCACTCTGTAAAGGACAAACAGTTTCAGTTTATAATAATAACGATCCATGATTTTTAAATATATATACACATATATACACACACTAGAAACAATACTGTGCTATAAAGAACCCAAAAGGAAAAAATCATCTAATAAGCAAATAAAAAATCAAATGAATAATGACTTATTTGCCAGTTAAATAGAAATGTCAAATTTGTGACCGGTGGACACTGAAGTTTGAGACTCAGGCTTCATGAGTAATCAGACCTAATTAGCGATAATCTCAACTGTGAAGAGGTAGGGGGGTTTACTGTGCTGTCCGAGGACACACACGCTCAGATAATCAGAGGTGATTTTACAATCCAATCACACAGCCTGAGAGAGAGAGAGAGAGAGAGAGAGATTCACTCTCTCACACACACACAGGCACAGAGTCCAACTTGTGTGAAACATTAATGTTCTTGACGGTGTATTAATGCATTAAAGTTCATGTTTTGTTAATGTTCATTACACCACAACTCTGTTCTCGATTCTCATTGGTCAGAACATGGTTAGTTTTTTCTTGTCCTAAAAAGTGAGAACAATTCCGTAACTGTTTATAAAATTTTAATCAAAGAAAAAACTGCAAAAGGCTTTACTTTCTCCCTAAGGTTTCGCAAAAGAATATTTTGCGCAGCAAACACAAACACTTCCAACTCACTGAAATTGTTTTTTTTTTTTTTTTCCTTTCCTCTACAATTTACTTCTTTCCTCTTTGGCAGAATAGTCCATTGAAGCACTTTTCATGTAAATTAGATGTATACGAGGGTATATTGGGGCGTGTCATATGCATGACATGTAAATGAAGCACCGGTGGGTGAAGCTTGATTACACGCTGCTGAAGCCGATTTATCGCTGGCTTACAACATTTTCTCGAATCAACGTTCGTGTGTCTTTTCGTTCACTTAAATCTGCACTGGCTTTTACACAATTGTGAGGAATAAAAGCGAATATTATGACACAAAGTTGTTATTGCCATGTTTCGTACAATTAATGATCTTTTCGAGCTTTTGAGAGAAAATGGACATAATTCTCTGATTTTCATGCCTCAAGCAATTTGCCGGTGTTGGTGTTCTCACCTGGTGTGCGTCTCCTGAAGGGATGATGTACGCCTGGATGGGCTGAGTGAAGTACTTCCCATTCTTCATCGCCTGCCTCAGGTTCCTCAGCAGCTCCACAGTGATCTTTGGGGACATGGCGGCGTCTGCGCGCAATACACTTGTTTAGCAGCATGCTTCAAATAAAAACTATGATAATTAAAAATCGACATTACAATCTGGTCACTGTGAGCATTTATGCTGTCCAGTGGTAGTTAGAAATCTGTTAAATCATTAGCTATAACGTAATATCTTAAAATAACAGTACATTTTAAAAAACATTACCTTTGCTCATGGTTTGTTTGTTTTTAGCCCTGTTTTTCTCTAAGTTCTGAGATCTGTCAATGCACGAGGAGCACAAAGTCTGACTGTACTCAGGTCTTTGCTCTTTAAGGCTCATAAAATTGCCAACTCTCCAGTTAAACATTGATTTAGTGTAATACCATAAATACTGGTGAAAGTATATGATTGCATAATATGCAAAATTGCATAATTGTGGAGCCAAACAACATTTTTTAAATATTTTTAATCTTGTACTTCATCTTTTCTGTAATAAGAATATCAATGATGTTTTATTTGATAAAAAAAAAAAGCTTTGTCCTGCTTTCATCTGCTCTCAGCTTATTTCGACCAAACCTTCCTCAATTTTCTAGCACGTCATTGCAAATGTCTTCCCTTTAAAACACATAGTGCACTTAGAAGGGTGCAGAAGGTCATTAAGTCACGCTATATGTAGTGCGCTTATAGAGGGCGCGAGCAGCTGTTTGTATTTGGACCCGATGTTTTTTCCATTACAGAATCCGTGAATGAGAGTCAGCAGCGTTCCGCGTCGTCCAATCACATTAACGGCAACACCACCGCGGTCTCTGATTGGCTGGATTTGTGCATGACGCTGCACAACGAGGAAAATAAAAACAAGTCGATTAATAAATAGTAGACTAATTAGAAAACCGTTAGCTATTGCGCCACACTATATGTTTAAGCATGAACTACAACTAACTGTACAACGATAAACGATTGTTACATTTAGCTAGATTAACGGATTTAGTTCAGTAAGCAGACCGAACACGTCGTGATTTCAAATAACATTTCACATCTTTTCCGTTCTGCCAGAAGATAGACATCTTTAAGAAATACAAACATTTAAAAAATATTAAACATGACCACGATTTGCTATTTTTTATTCAAGGTAAGACTTGTTTATTATTATTATTATTATTATTTATTTGTGGACTAGCTGTAGACCGCTCGCTGATGAGAAAGACAGCAAAGCATACAGGCGCATCACACGCACGACAACACCACTCGCTCGATTCCGAACCATTTCCGTTTCCTGTTCTCGCAATTATCGGTGCGTGCGATCGTCACCAATTGTATATGAAGTTACCTTATGAGTAAATGACCGTCTGGATATCAAAAAGCGCTTCTCAAAACTCTACAGTGCCTTGTGTTCATTTAGGAAACAGGAGGCCGCCATATACAATGTCGACGTGTACTGTCACGTGATCTCATCGCGCTTCCAGTAGTGACCCAGAGCACGAGGCTCGCCTTCTTTTATGCAAATGAGCTTTAAAGATAAACAACAGAGCCGAAATGGCGGAATCTGGGCGCTATGGCAACAACTACGTCCGGTGATAATCTAAAGCGCATATTTAAAGCCATATCTAACCCGCCCCTCTGAGGTTTGCTAAAGCATTAAGTGGTAAAATGATGAATTTTACTTTCATTGTTTACAAAACCAGACTAATTAAAGTCACGCAAAATGTTGTGGGAAAAGATTAATATTTAGACATCTTGCAAAAAAAGAAGAAGATAAAGGCAAAAACATTCGGCTAATTCCCTAACAAGGCCTATCATAATGTATGTCACTGTTCAAATACTATTCATTTGTTAACTGTACATATTTATAAACACTAAAATCCACATTTGAAAGTTTACAATCCCTTTTAAAGATACTTTTATTTCTTTAATGTAACTATCTATCCATTTTGTTTAATGTAGAGACATTTATTTAAATTACGGCACATTTTAATTTATTGTATTTTAAAAAATATCATATAAACATTTTTCATTAAATAAATGTGATATGTCTCATGATTTTAAAGTTTATACATCATGGTAGTCATTTTATGCCCAAACAGCATTCTATGTGACATAACATCATTATTGTATATTATACCCTATGTAGTGAGCATATAGAGTGAATATATGGCCTTTATACCACAGTGTGGTTGAATTCTCAAATGTGATTGGTCAGCAGGTGTGAATTATTTTCATATAACAGCAACTCAAACAGTATTTTCGGCTGTAACATGAACAATAAGTTCATATTAATGTGCTGTTTTAATACGTTATCAAGTTGTTACCATTGTTTCTATGGTAACAACTGGTTCCCACTCCGGACCAAAAATAATACACTCCAGGGATAGGGGCACACCGATAGTGCGTCCTGGAGTACCCCATGTCCTGTATGTTTTAGTGTTTTCCCTGCTCTAACACACCCACTTCAACTCAGAAAGGCCTCTTAATTAGCTGATTAGTTGAAGAAGATGTGAGAAGGGAAAACACCGAAATGTTTAGGACAGGGGTTATTCTTAGTGCACTAGGGGGCAGTGGCGGGCAGGAATTCATAAGCTTTATCCTGTCAACAATGAACATGGGGCCTGTGGATCTTGTGTATCTTTAAAGCATATATAATCCAGGAATAAGCTTATAAGCTCTGCCAACTGTGACCATGGAGCATATACTGTCTTGATAAGAGCCAATATGTACTGTATACATGCAAAAAATGCTCAATTTGACAGATTTCTGGACCATCTTTGTAGCGATTTAATTGCTCTAAGCTACATGGACCATTCATAGGCACTGCACCAACATACAGGACATACAAAGCACATTAAATCAGTCAACAGACAATCATTCCATTTGAATCACAAATTAGTGCAACAGAACGTATTTTAGGACATTTAGGATTCGGGAATACCATATACACAATCATGTGAGCGTTAAAAAAATAGAAATACCGATTAAGTCATTTTCGCCAAATATACAGTGAACACATGGGCATGATCGCATCAAATCAAAGAATAATATAACAAAACGCATTGCATTCAATTTCTAAGTACTGTTCAGATAAAGGATAATAAAGCAACATTATTTTTAATCTAGTATTATTTTACAGCAGTTGATTTAAAGTGGTTTGAGCTCGCCGATCTCACTGTGATGTCCAGTGCAGAATGAGAGCATGGAGAAAGTAAACAACAGCCAAGGAGAAGACGTGGACGGTTCCGCTATGTGACGAGAAAAGACCTGGAACGCCACCTGAAAGCATAGAGGAGTCGATGATTGCCATGTATAGCCCGTCAAAAACATTTCCACTACAGTTCAGTATATATACTTTTTTGAACTTGGATGTAAATTGTTAAGGTTTGTGGTATTAATTTTAATACCAGTGTCACCATGTGCAAGTAGGATTAGTCGGACTGTACAATTAAGATGTTAAAGTTAAAAAAAGATCAATATAGTTGTCCGGAAAACCAAAGACACATTGAAAAAGCTCCAAAGATGTTCACAATGCATCTCTAACACCATGAGAACTCACAAACATATTTTGGAAGATAAATTTGTTACACTAATCCAGTTCTGTGTTAATGGGCTGCAATGTGAAACTGCTTAAGATCTTAAAATGAATACCAGAACACTTGTGTATGTGCCAGGCACGATACTGCACCTTAAGTGCTTAACCTAACATTACATAACAGTAATCTTGCATGCAAAACACAACCACATATTTGTCTGTTCTTGCACCATTAGCGGTGTTTCACCCACAACATTCTCGAAGTCATATAAGTGTCATTGCTTGACGTGACTTGACTTGATATCTTATATTGTTCACATCATTTATGTTTATTCCTCATATATCACATAATAGATTGACAGGAAATGCCGAGTGACAGATCTGGACGTGGAGCGAAGGTCAGGTGAGACTTACTTTTCATACACCATTCAGTCTGCCTGTACATGCTCATCATCTCGTTGTCCTTCACAGCAGATAGCTTCTTCAAACTAATATCACCTGTGGGTCAGGGGTCAGAGATATTATATAGATTTGTCACAAAGTTTTAAACAGGAACTGTCATTAAATATCGAATATCTTTGAATAATGTAGCTAGCTAACAAGCTAGCCTAATAAAGCTAGCTGGCATGTTAATTAGTTAGCTTTCTTACTACAATCATATACAGTTTCTATATTTCAAGTTTTTGTTTTTCTGGGCTAGAAATCAGCCCCACCCCCAGATAAAATAGCTCCGCCCCTGCTCTCAGGGAACCAGGCTTGGGATCACCAGAGTGATTGTGGGGAAAAACAAATTTTTTAATACAATTTACATCTAAAGGCATTGGCGCAAAATAGCTAGCTTTTGTTATTTAGTGAGGTAGTGTCGGAAAATATATTCTCTAATACTTAAGTTGCAGTTCAAGGGCTCTAAACATGCAAACAGCTCCAACCAGGTTTGAAACTTCTAGCTTTTTTTACAACAAAACTATTTAAAGAACGAACTGAGAATTGCTTAACATGATGCTGAGTTGTGTACACTGTCCTGGAGAAGTCTCAGAATAACACAATTCCAAAACTGAAGATTATTTGTAGCTATCCTATATTCACTACATAAGACTTATTAATTAGTAGCGATTATTAAAATCAGTGATCATGTCACTGGTTGCTAATATGATGGAAAATAGTTGTCTTTTTTCGAAGCTGATCCGTCCACAATCCACCATTTTCACCAAGAACGTCCTCTGGATGAGCATAAAAAAGGCCAACGCTATATATAATCACCGCTCTGGGACACACCCTTCTCCCTTTTCAGGATGGACTGTGAGGCTGGACGCTCTCACACACTCGAGCCAAGCTTCGGGTTACATTCTAATTTTCCTTTTCTGTGTGTGCACTTTGAAAGGACTGAATTGTTCATTGTATACACAAAGAACTTCGGAAGACTGAAAACAGGAATCTAAATATGTCTGGAAAAAGATATTTGTATAATTATGCCAAGGAATCGGGGAGCCTGAGTATACCCATGATAATTCACGACC
Source organism: Notoglanidium macrostoma (assembly GCA_030068235.1). NCBI lineage: Eukaryota > Metazoa > Chordata > Actinopteri > Siluriformes > Auchenoglanididae > Notoglanidium > Notoglanidium macrostoma. The sequence continues at coordinate 31,304,465 of JAQQZR010000023.1, forward strand.
CTGAATATTACAAAACTATAATAATAAAGGTAGAAAGTGCCAAGACATGCGACGTTCGCTGATCCCTATCGTACTGTGTTGTGTATTTTAAAGAAATACTTGAGAATGTAGTTCCTTGCCCAAGGGTCTAGTAGTGGCTCTCAAGCAGTGGCTAGCGTATAACCCAAATTACTTAACCGTATCGTGTTTACATACACCCTTGCTGAAGGACATCGGCTTTCTAAGAACGTTCTAATCAGTAGTGCAGAACCGTAATGGAATATTTACAGTGGCTTGCGTGAATATTCACCCCCCAAACCTTTCCACATTTTATAGCATTACAACGTGGAACTGAAATGGACTTAATCAGGTTTGCCAGGTTTCAGCAAAAATTTTTTCAACCAAAAAACCACACTAAAAATTTCCCCCAAATGTCGGCAATATACGACAAACCAGTGGCTGTGTAGATTTGTTCATTCACTAAAGATAAGTAAATGAATGAACATCCCTCTTTTCCCTCATGACTTTTTTTTTTTTTTAAATGACACTTAACAAAACTATGTACAGTCTTTTATTCTAATTAGAGTGCTAGTGTTTAGTTCCCACTGCAACAGAAAAATGGTTCTGTACGTCCTAAATACGTCCGCAGTTGAACTTTCCCTTTGCTTGCAATACCCTATTTTTCGGAAATTGATTTGATATTAAATCAAGATCTTCGCAGCCAAGGTCGGTTTTGAAACTAGCCTCAAAAAATCCACGACACACAAATAAAAGAAGTAAAGGGTGTGTTTGCATAAGTACTTACCCCCTTTGCTGGGAAATCCCTAACCTAATTGTGTTACCATCAGAAAATTACATAATTAACTGCAAGCAGGTTTCCTCCATTCAAATAAAATGTCAAACAGAAGTAGCTAACTCTTTAGAAACTAAACAATGAAGTTAATTTAGGGGTTTCACAGCACTGGGGGTGAATACTTTTGCAATACCTGCCACACTTTGATATTATTGGCCATATTTTGTGGCTTCATGGTATACAATCACATTACAAGTTGTAATGCTGCAAAATGCAGAAAAGTGCCAAGAGGGTGAATACTTATGCAAAGCATGTTGGCTTTTTTCTCCGCATTGGACGAGCATTAAATGATAAAAGTGAATTTCTTAGTCATACCTGACACCAGAAACATAACTTGCTGGCACTTCCCTCCTGCCACGGCTGACAGGGCCCCGGGTAAAATGGACACTCGGGACACTTGGACCTCCAGGACATCTGCCACCCTTTTACGGAAATCATATCTGACCAAATACATAACAAAATTTATACAAATTATACTCCATAACATGTCCGGTGTCACTGGTTTAACTTTACAATGCCTTTTAAAAGTAGCACTGATTCCTGCTCAGTCTTAGCTGACCTATCCAGCTTAGCTAACCTTAGTGTTAAAGAAAGTAGTTTTATACTCATAGAATTGTTCCATAGCAATGTTCCAACAGCTAGCAAACTAGCATACAAGTGCAATTTCTATATTTGGGTCCTGATTTGCATATTTGTTTCTCAGCAATTTATTTAAGTAGCAAGTCTTTCTTGATACACATTATCATAACTTTCAAAATAGTTTGTGAAAATTGTGACCACATGAAAGCATGACAACATTTTTACTCGCACGAGGCAAACATTAGAAATACACCACATGCCGTTCACTATCGTGTACAGGTTCTTGCTTGGGTCTCTGATTTGCTAGCTTCTGCTAGCTACGATGATCTGTACTGGTACGAAAGCTAACGCTAACTAGACTACTGCTTCGTCAGGCATACCTGCTGAATGATGTCATGCTCGGGAAGATTTGCTGCGCACTCGGCGACCCAGGGACGATGTCCGCACAATCGATGGTCTTGTTTCCTGCCCTCAGGACTAGCGATCTGTAAACAACTGATGAAAAACAGCGAAAGGATTTTTTTTACATAAAAATGTATGGAAGATACTTTTAAGAAATATTACGCGACATTCATAACGATATCGTAAATTTGTATAGTATTTAGGCTTTTCTAGTTGTTGAGAAAATTGTATGTCAACATTCCCGCAAGTAATGTTATTTGCGATTGAATCAAGAGTCAACTCCGATCTGATTCATTTGCATTTTTTTCTCTTTTTTTTTTTTTTCAGAAATAGGCAATACCATTAACTTTGCCGTATAATTTCATCAAAATGTTTCAGTGAACAACTTCTTTTCGCCATTTCGACAGTTTGTTGTATTAATGAAGGCGAGTAAGTTACCAGGATGAATGGAAGTGAATCTACTTAACGAACAGTTGACACAACAGAGCAATAGCATGAATGTTACTTTCTTATTTAGAAGACAGGGAAAGATTTGAGCTACAAAATGATGCAAAGATGAATAATCACATATCATAAGATTATAAACTTGGTCTGGTGTAGGGGAAAAATTACAATGAGCCAGTGTTCGGGAGCCAAAAGAGCCGAGTGAATCAAAAAAGAGCTGAAATTCCCAACACTCTTAAACATTAACATTCTCAGCCCGTCTCAAGAACGAGATCATGGCTTTAACCTGTTAATTCTGGAAATGTGCGGACATCTGTACATCTGAATGTTCAACAGAACATGTCATTTTAAACAGAAACATACCATTGTAATCATTAACTTCTTTGGAATATGGATAATATAGTAAACTAACTATCCAAAATAAGGTCCAGGAATGTCTTTACGTCTCCTGGCATCTTCACAGAAAACATCGCCACATCCCAAATACTGTGGCTAATATGTTAGTGGCTTGCTAATAAACGTCATCAACCCCAGTTAGCGAAATATCTAGCTTAGCATGCAGGTTTTGTGATTAAGAAATAGGTTGTGGGGACATCATCTACTGATCTTCTTTTTAATTTGCTTGTTGGATGTGTAAATTTAAGCCATGAAGCTAATTTAGCAAGAACTGAGCTAATAGTTTAATGGCGTCTAAATGTATACCGAAGAACTGTGGAAGTACTAAGCTAACACCATTCAGAATAATCCATCCACAATGAGCTGTTAAAAATCTTGTGGCCGGAGTAATTTAATGGCTGAATAAATCTTCCTTGAAGCATTTTGTCATGCATCACTTTGAAGACTCGATATAAGAAACATGGTTGGTTGGCTAACAAAAACATAACCACGAGATTAAGCAACACAACCGACTAGATTCTACAGTAACAACCAGGGCCGCACATTAACGCGTATATTTCATCCTCTTTTTGGATTGAGCAACATTATATGTGCATTACGGACTTGTCCCAACATCTCAGCACTCAACAACACACTGCATTGTGGGATATCATCAGTGCTCTTGATATGACCTGATAACTGCAAAAGTGAGCACATACAAAATTCACTTTGTAGTGAATAAGGCGTGGCAGTCCAATACAACCAATATAGCTGTGTTGAATTCTAGATTCTGATTGGTCAGAAGATGATTTATACAGTTCCTGAAACAGCAGCTCTGAAAGTAGTTCAGCTGCCACTCACAGGTTTATATTAATGACCCCCTTCTAATACGTTATCCTTTCCAAAATAGCAACGTAAACAGAGACTCATATGTTGGATGATCTGCATAAAAAAGAAGTGTGCAAAAAAAAGTGTGAAATAAATGACGTACCTGTGTAGTCTCCAGCCAGCTGAAGATGTGCATCTGTGAAGAGCTGCCTCTGTGTTAAACTGATGGAACCATGTTTGCTGGTCAGATCTCCAACCTCGCAAGCCAAATAGGTGAGTGGGGAACAGTTTGAGCTCTGAGTTAAGGGGGGGGGGAAACTACATTAATATGGATATACTGTATAAAGCATTTACTTCTTGGAAGGGAAAAAATAGCAGCAACTATTTGTGCCTCTATTAACATTTACTTTGGCTGTAACAATTCTAGAGGTCCAAATCTGGAAAGGTGGATGGCACAAAATTGGTGGAAAGACAGAACAAAACCATTCATGTGGTCTAGAAGTTATGTTTCAGGATGGAAAATGGGTGTGGTGTCTTCCAGGATGACCGTCATTTCATATGCTAAGACTTTCACGCTGACCAGATCTCAACCCAATCAAATACCCATGTGAGGATTTGGACAGTTCAAAGGAGACCAAACTAGAGGTATGATATTGTACATGTGTTTGGTTTCATAAACTAAAAAATAAAGTTAGGTCTCACCTGAGCTGTCATGTTGAAAGGGTTATAAGTTCTTCCATTTCTTGGACACCCAGCCATCTGTTCATTGACAGGACTTTCGGTTATGTACCAAGAAGCTTTTGTGACCTGGACCAAAAATGGTACGCAAAATATTACTGACAGACCTATAACGATAGTGATATTTCATATATATAGATAGTAGTTTTAGTAGTTGTTTTTGTACAAAGATGACCAAAGAGTAACTGTTGGACTCTTGAGTAAGATCTTTAACACTCGAGTGCTCAGCTTTGGGGCTTGGGATTGGATTCTGGCTCACTTGCAAAATGCTTTGGATAAAACCTTAAGCCAAAGTGGCTGACTTATTGAAACAGTTGGGCTAAACTGAGGTAAAGGGCTCAACTTAAAAGTGAAACAGAATCCAGTCCAAGCATAGCACTGAGAAGTTGATGGTTTACAAGCTTGCTCAACAACCCAACAGTAGAAATATAACAGTTCTAGTATTTTGAAGTATAAAGCTAAAAAATGATGCAAGAAAATGATGGGGAAAGACTTTAACAAAGTAAAAACCACCCAAGGCTTGATTGTGTGAAAGTGTAAATGTAATTATTATAAATTAAGTTTAAACTGATAATCAAACTAAAAAATGACACTGGGAAACTGACAGCCACACCAATGAATTAAAAACTAGTGGGATATTTAGTCATTGCTAATAGACAGAAAAATTAACTTGGGCACATTTGTAATGGATATTTTGATTAGAATAGCCAAAGGCCAAACAGCAGAAAAGTGGCATTTCTGGGTTTGGTTAGCTGTAATTTCCAAAATATAACTTACTGGAACTCATATAGCTAGTTATAATGAAACATGGCACTCACATTAGCAGTGTTAGATGCTCTTAGGTCCACCAGCAGGGTGACGTCACTGAAGCTGCCATCAGGGTAACACTGTTGGGACTGATTACATGTACAGAAACCATTCAACGCTTAGGATTTTAACACAAAATAAAAAATTTAAAAAACTTACACTATTTCATCATTCTTCGCTACTAGAAATCAAAGAATGTGTTTTATTGACCAAACTTAGAAGTGATAACATATAATAAGAAGTTAATGAAAAGAGGAGAGAGCATCTTAAATTGAGTCACTGCTTATTTCAAAGACTGTTATTTATAGATAAAACAACACTGAGCAAGTCTTAAAGTGAGCTGAATGTGTAGCAAATGAGTGGGTGACCAGTTTATAACTCAAACCATCTGCACCTTTTCTTTATAGGAGAGCACATCGAATTAACGTAACATTTGCATTGGTAAAAATTTTATTCATTTGTCTATTCACGATAGTCGATTTAGTATCTTGTCGCTTTATTAAGTTGTACGCACAAACAGCTGTCGGAGAATGAAGTTTAAAAAAATGAAACGCAAAATAATATAATGCGCTGGAAAGCCCCAGTTGGCTGGAAGGTTCAAACCCAGGACCTTCTTGCTGTAAGGCGACAGTGCTAACCACAGCCCCAAGCAAGTAACCCATCTCTGAATACTTTCCCACTGTAAATATTGACAGAATTGTGGAGTCAGTATCTTGTGTTAGTTGTAAAGAGGTAACAACTGACATGGTTTATCATTTGAATTAAATAAATTGGAAGATCATTTTAAGGCTATGGATGACAAACAAAAAATACAAAATTGGTAAAGGATAAACGAACAACTGTAGTGCAACTGTTGCACTAGATGTGTCAACTTTTAGTGGCTAAAACTGAAAATGATGCAAGAAGATGGTGGAGAAACACTACCACAAAAACGAACATGGCTCAAGGCTTAATTAAAAAAAAAAAACCCAGAAATAGCACAATGACTTTAAATAACTAGTCAAAGATAAAAGAGACAAAATATTAATTGTAAATATATAAAATACAGGAGATCTCCAAATAGCAGGCACACCAATGAATAAAAACTAGCAGGCTAGCGAGCTAATACAGGGTTGGTTAGTGTTAGCTTGTTATTGGCAACAACAAAAAAAATGAGTGTAGGTGCATTTTGGATTAGACTTTCCTAAAAACAAATCACAGCATAACAAGAGAAATTCACTTGTATATTTATTGTCACTGTGGCCTTTTTCTTCTATTTTAAATGACTATTAAAATGTACTAGCTACATCTGCAATGTAGTGGGGCTAAAGTTTCAAATTAGTGACAGGTCAAATTCGAGCACACTACGCGACTTGGTACAGGGAACAGAGTTATAAGTTGAATACTAATAATGTAATTCTAATCTAAATATGTGACATTCCAGGAATTGATTATTATATGACGTTAATGTCTACCTATTATATAATCATGTACTTCTGCTTTTTAAAGATCATCTGCTTATATCTTACTTGAACTCACATAATTATGTTAAATATGACATTGATCTGGTGATGAGCTTCTCTCACACACACATGGCCCACACTCTCTAAACCCCATCTTTCTGGGAAACAGAATATTCAAGGCATATTCATTTCTATAATCAGATGTAGTCTGACATTTACATCTCCTCTCTTCTCCACTCCTTCTCTTCTTGTCTCCTCTTCTTGCTCATCCTGCACTCCACAGAATGGAGAGAAAGCAGACAGTGTCATCTTTTTGTGGCAGATTTAAAGAGACACCCCCTCTTTATCCTTTTTATCTGGATGAGGGTGAAAGGGTCACGTGTGCCAGCTGGATTCTCTATCACAGTGCACATGAAGTGAGGTATGCATTCAGAGATGTTGAGTCGAGTCCCATTTATTCCGTGAACAGCTAACCGGTCCTTAATTAGCTAACTGCTAATGTTTTTGATGTTTGTGAATGACGAGACATTATGTTGAATAATCTTTGCAGCCTTAGCTGCTAAGGGCTAAGCGATAGCTTATTAAATAGAATATTATTAGGAGTTTTATTTTAACTCGTTTGTGACTAATTACCCAAGCTCTTTTTCTTATAGCTCATGCTTCCAAGACTGGCAAATCTGCACATCTAAAGTTAATCCAGATGAACAAAGGACAAAGTGAAATCATGGCTATGAGGGGGGGAAATTCCATTCAAATGAACAGAGCTGATTTCATTTACAGCTTAATTTAATAGTCAGCCTCACAAGCTAAAACAGGTTTACGTATTGACCTGGAAGTTAGTATAAATATGTATTGAGAAAAAGATCATTTGTAATGGTCTACCAGTTTCGATATACATAAGTGGATTTTATTTGGCACCCTACCCTACCCTTAAATTCTATCGATTAACTTTTTGCTTATTTCATTTACACTTATTTGTCAGATGTTTTTATCCAAAGTGACTTAAAAGTGTCCTAAGCACTCAGCAGGTCTCAAGGGCCTTACTCACCCTAATGATGGCATTTCTCACATCAGTATGAGACTGATTAGTAACTGATTAAATTCATATTTATATCCTTTATCTGAGTTTGGATTTTAGTTTAACTAAAAAAAAGACATTACCAGGGTTACTGTGCCCTTCACACTGGTGTTGAATATGGCCTTCGCAATGATCCAGTGCCCATCAGAGGAGTTCATGGCTTGGATGTCAGCACACTGCATTCTTCAGGATATTTATTACAAAGAAGGAAATATATTTCTGGTTAATTTCACAAGCATCAATGATCGGAACTTTATTTTTCCACTTCCATGCAGTCTCTGATTGCCATAAGCATCCACAGTATTCACCTGTTGTTCTGTTTTGTCACTTGGGTTAAAAAATAACTATCATGTTCTGTCTCTAGTTCCTGTTTTGTTATTCAAGAAACATTGTGGAGCAAGTAGTATATCATGTGTCACTGGAAACAGTTCCACACAGTTTTGAATTACACATTTCATATGTGGGTATTTTCAAGAGCATTTCTAAGGGCCCACTACTATCATAATTAGAATAATTGTATAACTACTGAACTGAAATTTGTCTTCAAGCTTGCTTCATTATTTTCATTTTTACACTGAAGATAAGGTTCTGAGTCCTATTTAGGTATCTGACCTCATAATGGTTGCCTAATAGTACTGAGGTAAGCTGATATGAGGTGTATGTGTTTTACAAAAATGTAACAATAGACTTTTAATGGGCACAAGCCAAGTTATTTTTCAGTCTGAATAACTCCAGACTAAATGACATAATGAATTATATAAAGATGTAAAAGGTTAATCTGCCCAAAGATCAGTGAACTGAAACCCCTTCCCACAATTATAACTGAAACTCCAGATGTTAGGTTCACTTCTGCAAAAGCACTTTAGGATATTCATATGCTTATTTAAGGATTATTCATATGCTTATTTATTATTAAATCTTCAGTAAGCATGTTATCCTGGTCAGTGGTAGATCTGGAGTATATCTGAGATGAGAATACACTCTGCTTGGGTGTCCATCGCAGAGCACCAAGGACAATTTTTGCAGCCAATCCACCTGCACTAATTCTTTGTTCTGCTTTTAAGGTTTCAAAGAACATCTAACTCGGTGTAGTGGTGTGATGCACTAATGACCAAAAGTATAAATACGTCAAATATAAATGTTGTGTTCCGTGAGCAATAGCATTAAAACTGAACTTACCTTAATCCGTTCCTGTAGTGGATAACCAGCGACCGTCCTATGATACTGTTTGGACCATTCAATGGCATGTTACTATCCTTATAACTGTTGTCAAGTTGGTTCTGATCATCTAGACTCCCAAACTTCCCACTGATATCGCCAATCTCATACTGATCCACTGTGCCATTTCCCGGTGATGGAGATGTCGAGATATTCACGCCATACGGGTTAAAGTGGCCCATGACATTGTCGTTGGAGCAGGCGTCTGCTCCACTCTTTACTGGGAGCAGATGGACATGGTATCCACCAGCTTTGGCTTCCAGATGAGTGAGTGAGACATGGAGGTTAGTTGGACCTTGGGGAGAAAGCTGGAAGAAGTGGACATTTCCCCCGGATGACCCTGACCCTTGCCACGATCCAGTCTGAGCTGAGGGAAAGCGAAGGAGTGTGATGTTAGCGCAGGAAATGCGACGGCTAGCCTCATCAGGGCCATGGACCACTACAGACCGGCCAATCATGCTGCTCAGTCCAGACACCCAGGCTGTAGTATCCGTGAAGAAGTTCTTGCTAGGTAGTTTCCCTACATTTGGTGACAAATTCAGCATCTTGTGTTTGCTTGACAGATCCCCAATCTCACAAGAAAAAGGACAGTCTGGTCTACAGTTTACTTTATAGCTGCTTAAACTGGTGTTAATTTTGTAGGGGTTCCAGTGTCCCCCAGTGGACTCACAGCAACCCTCATCATAGTCTGTCTCTGTGCTGATGGGGTATGTATGAATGTGCCAATGGTGTTTCTGAGTTGCAGGAGTATTTAGTTGTCCGTAAGACAAGTCCATGAACACTGAGACGTCCGAGTAAGGGTTTCCTTTCAACTGGGTAAACAGGATAGTCCCCACCACTGGGCTCTGAAAGATGGCCTTGGCTGTGATCACTTCCCCAGTATATCCAATGCTTGAGCAGATAAACCTCGTACCATTAGGCTGGTGCAGAACCACAGAACGTCCGACAATGCTGTTCTGTCCGTAGAGTGGCAGATTCCAGTCGGTGAAGTTCACCTGGATATCATCTACATTACTTAACGATCCATGTCTGGAACTGAGATCTCCCATTTCGAAGTAGTCATGTGTTGAGCCAGGGGGTGGGGGATACACAGATGGCTGAGTGTTCACATCAAATGGATTCCAGTGACCTCCAACGTTATCATTGCTGCAGGTGATCTCGGGGGGTGACCTCATTTGTGGAGTGGGAAACAGATGAATGTGGTACGACTCAACCCTTCTGTTCAGGTTGTTGAGGTTCACCGAGAGAGTTGTAACATCAAAGGGAGATGGTTGGTGAAAGGTGATGTAACCTTTGACCCCTCTCATGTCTATCAGAGCACTGACCTCCTTTTGTTCTAAGGTTTGGATCTCAGCGCATGTATACTCTGAGCTGAGATTGAAGAGAGCAAAGCGAAATCCAGCATCAAGAGATGGGATGTCTAAACGAGATTTGACAGGTTCAAGAGGAGTGCCTACCAACAGATGACCCAGCTTTATCAAACCGTTTGGGTTCAGGCTGCTCAGCAATGCTTCACAGCTAGAAGCAGAACTCTGAGACAGATAAACACTCACTTTAGAAAAAGGGGAGGTATTCTGATTCAAACTGACCAGGTTGGAGAGAAGTGTAGTGCTTGGCTGCCCTAATATCTGCCGAAGGTAGATGTTCCCAGCCACGACTCTAAAGAACCGAGCCTGCCAAGTGATGACCCTTGACTCGGCTATGACACCTGCACAAGCCATTGTGCCATTACATGTCTCTATCAATACAGAGCGTGCTTCCAGATTGGGCATTTGCTGGAGCATAAGGGAGATGTTCAATACAGAAACAGAAGTGTTAATGGACAACGTGAACACACGCTCTCCTATGTGGGCTTTCTTACAGGGCTGGGCCACATGACCGTACATTACAGGAAACTCGGTGAGTGTCAGATTGAATGAGTTACATGTTTCTACACCAGTTCCACTGAGGTTTACGGTGGCTCTCTTTTGTACAGAGTCAAACCGGACCGAACCGGTCACTCCCGCCATATTGAAACTGGACAGATACTGACCAACAGCAGAACCTGAAAATGGAGATGGAAAATTACGTTGCATGAGGAATGTGTATGGAAAAATCTTTCTCTATGTTATTAATAGCAACATTGTTTGCCATTTACTAAACACTCCAATATCAGACACTTCTGACTTATATACTTCTGATGGTGTACATATCATTTCCTGCGCTCAGTAATAAAACGCTAACTTCAGAGTATTGAAAAAAGAGTGCCAATTGCCTATATATAAAACTCCAGTTTACTAAAAGAGAGCATGATAAGCACATAAATTGTATGTTTTAGTGGGTACAGTCTTAGAAAATGGTTATTATGGTGTTTATGAAAGCTTCTACTAATGCCACACCAAAGACCCTCTCTCATTCCACCCACCTACAAGCCTTGAGTAAATAAGAGAAGGATAAAGTGCGCATATACTATATAATGTATACTACAGTGGTCCTTGAAAGTTTGTGATTTCTAAATTTCTGCATAAATGTGACGTACAACATCATCAGATTTTCACACAAGTCCGCGCAATAGGTAGAGAGAGCCCAATTAAACAAATGAGTTAAAAATGTTATACTTGATCATTTATTTATTGAGGAACAGGATCCAATATTACATGGCAAAAGTATGTAAACCTCCAGGGTTAGCAGTTCATCTGAAGGGAAAATTAGAGTCAGGTGTTTTCAATCAGTGGGATGACGATCAGGTGTTGAGTGAGCGTCCTGTTTCATTTAAAGTGCAAGGACCTGTCAGAGCTTGATCTTCACAGCACATTCTGGATTTTGTAGGTCATATTTATGTCGGAAATCTAGAAAGTTCTAAAGGGCTCACAAATTTTCTACAATGTGTACCAGGAAACACAGCCATATTCTATTTTTTTCTGTGATAAATACAGTATAAAGGTGACATTTGAAAGAGGTAAAGAATAAAAGACTAGCTCAGTTTCACAACAAAACAAACAAAAAAAAACAAGAAGAAAAGGATCAATATTCAGTCATGCATGAAAGAGCAGGTGCAAGAGTACCAAAGGGAGAAAGAGAGGTTTGTACATCATAGGTAACCAGGTTACATGTCTTTTTCAACAACATCACCTGAGATTACTCATAACCACTTTTCATATCTTAAAACGTGCTAGCCCTTTTAAGGCGGAAGTTTAAAACCTTCCCTTCCAGCTTAAGACTTAAGGAAACGGTATTTATGGCATTATTACAATTACAGGAATATTGCAATGCTAAAAATAATACAAAATTCTACAAATTTGACAATAAACTTAAAAAGATACTTTTTCTTGTCGCTGAGGTGTGCCATCTTTTGTAACTTTAGTAAATATAACTTTAAAATGTAATCAACTGTATCCAAATTTCTAGGAAGAAGATAGATATTAGAGGTACAGAAGATAAGGGTACGATGTTGCAGAGACATCCTGTGAAGTACGCAATCGAAAAAGTGAACTAAACTTGAACTTTGTGACTAAAGTGGTAGTTTTTTATTTATATGTAATGTCCACATAGCGTACCTTTAATAAGATGCAGAGAAGTGCTTTAAAGGTACACTACGCACATGTTTCTAGTTATGTAAGGTATAGAAGTTGACACTTCAGGGTACCACTGTAGTGACAAGAAGGTATTTCAAGATTATATATGCTTTCTCTGCAAAATCTAGTCCAATAACCTCATTATTCTACATTTAATACATATTTTCCAACCATCTTCCAAAACTATAACTAGAGTGTATAGTAAGGAACATAACTGTATCTTTGTTGAAAAGGTTTAAAGGTACTTTACAGCCTGTCTCTGCAAATTTGAGCTAAACACATCACTGTCATCGTTTCATTCTAAAACTGGAAACTTATTTAACAACCTGTGCAAATTATTTACCAGACAACGATAATGTGAACAAAGTCCATGTGCATTTTCTTTGTAAAAAAAAGAGTAAAGGAATCACAAGCTCAATTTTATGTCTGAATCAAGCAATTTCAATTATTCATTTGAGCACACCCTCTCTCTCTGTCACACACACACACACACACACCAGTTATTAATTTTACATGCACTTTAAAGACTCCAAAATATGCTAAAGAATATATCTACCAGACAACTGAACAGAAAAACAAGACATAATACAAGCAAACTCACCCCACAGAGTCAGCAGGAGGAAAGCTGCTGAAAGGTACATGTTGGCAGGTGTGTGTGTGTGTGTGTGTGTGTGTGTGTGTGTGTGTGTGTGTGTTTGTGTGTGTGTGTGTGATTGTGAGACTAGGTGTTTGTGAAAAGGACGGTAAGAGAGAGAAGATGAGTGCAGCTAATGTGGTTTCAGCAGGGACGCCCCCAATGAGTGAATATGTACATGTGTGTGTGTGTTTTCTAGGACATAATTTCCTCAGTTTCTTGTAGAAAAATGAGTTGGTGTTTGGAGGCGGGGGTGGGGGCAGGACCTAAGTACCACACACACACACACACACACACGTGTCACACACATGCAGTTATTTTGACTACTTGCCACTGACTACAGTTTTTGTATCCTTGTGGGGACATTTATTCTCAACCATGATATAAAAACACTCCAATTATTTCTTTTTAATGAAACAAAAATTTTATTACTGCCCATCAGCTCTATTTTTGCACCACTTCAGCTCTTCAGTCACGGGCTCTTCAGGAGGGCTATTTCAGTCTCTGATTACGCTCACGAGAGGCAATGACCACCTGAGGGACTGGAGAGAGAGAGAAACAGAGAGGGTAAGACAGATGAACAGTGAACAGACAGAGAAAGGGAGAGAGACAAATTGAGAGAGACACACAAAAAGACAGAGCGAGACAGTGAGAGAGACAGAAGGACACGGAGAGAAAGAGGACAAGAGAAAGTGTGAGAGAGAGACAAACGGGTAGAGACAGACAGACAGACAGACAAACAAACAAAGAGATTAAAGAGAGAGAGACAGATGAACAGACACAGAGAAAAAAGGAGAGAAAGCCAGACAAAGAGACAGACAGACAGATGAACAGAAAGAGATAAAGAGAGACAGATGGACATTAGGGACTGATACTTCCCAAGAAGAGAACATATGAGATTACAGAAATAAACGGAGAAAGAAACTTCCTGTTCCTCCCAGGTGAAACAGATGAACGTGTTCGCCTCACCTCCCGCTATCTGCCACATATTTTCTAGAGAAAATCACATGGACTCTTATTGTTATTTCTTTCGTTTTCTGTTCATGGTGTATGTTCTGTTTACAGCATGTCATTTTACTTTTATCACTGCATATTTTTCACCCTTGTCCATTTTTTTACTTTAGTTAATTTTTTTAAATCTTTCTCCTTATTCTTATTATTGTTGTTATAAAATGTATTTTATGGCAATATTGTAGTTGCAGTCATGCCAGTGAAGCTTACTGAATTGAACTGAGAGAGAGAGAGAGAGAGAGAGAGAGAGAGAGACAGAATGAGGAAGACATACTGTCTGTGCTTAGTTCCATATTTCCTCCTCATTCTCTGGTTTCTTCCCACCTCTCAAAAAAGCATGGATTTCAATCCAGAGCGTATTCTCGCCTTGCACTCAGCGTTCCCAGGATAGGCTCTGATCTACCATCTGGATAAAGTGCTTAAGATGGATGAATGTTTTGTAATAAAGAAAACATTACACACAGCGACGTAACATGTGAGAAGGTTATGTAATACCATGTTTGCTGCTCCTGTCAGGGTGTCAGACAAGCTTCTCCCTCATGAAGGATGCAGATGGAGGTGAGCTTGGAATAAAATGACACAGAACACACTATCATTTGACGGGTTTGAATAAAAGATTATTAAACTTAAAAGGCCTCAAGGGTAATTTTAAGAATATTCTTTCGTGAATTTGTTGGTTCGTTTACGTTCATTATTAAAGCGCAAAGTTCTTGGGCGCCCTCTAATGGACATTTGGAAAATGACGTGTAGTTTCTGAAACGTCCGCTAGGTGGAGCTTGAACATTTAAAACGCAATTGAACGCCAATTGAAGACTATAAAGCACAACAAAATGAACACGAATTTGAAATCTTTAGTTACTTTATGTTTTTAAATAAATAAACTGGTGAATGCAATTTATGATGATATTTGTGTGATTTAGTGTATTACAAGAAGTGTTAAGTATGGTAATTGTATTAAATTAATAAATACCTGTTACAAATCTGCTCTGAAATGATTTTTTTTCAACAGTTGAATAAAACTACCACTGACATTGTTGATTTTAGATACTATATAAATGAAACTGGATTTTTAGTGCAAGAATGCCAGCATCCTGATAAGCTCAGCACGCATGCCAGTTGTGTTAGTTTACAGGCCAAACAGACATGTGTGCTGACTTTAATGAATCAGTTCAGTCATGTGGATCACAGTAGTTTGTTTTTAATGAGACATAGCCTGCAGGTTAGTTTGCATTCGCCCTGCCTTAGATGAACTGGATACTTCTCTGAGATCTTTAGGTCTGTCTTTCAATACTAGCCGATAGCCCACAGAAGAGGAGTGTTCGAGTCGTCTTGACTGTAGAGATAAAACAAAACAACAACAAGAAAAACACACTACTGTGTAATCCGAGAGTTTCTTCCTGTAGTGTGTAGTGTGATGGTGTTGAGCTGTTACAGGAAAGTTATCAACGAATGGCTGGTGTGAAGAAGCTGAGTAACTGTTACCACCAAGTTGATTATTTTCTTATAACAGTGCATATTCGAGTATTTTATTTATTTTTATGCACAAAAGTTTGATTTGTTCCTCCACAACACAGTATTTCACCTTTCAATTTAGACATCTAAAGCTATTATTAATGTTTTTTTTTCTAAAAACAAAATGTTTTTTATGTGGCTCAACCAAACAAAACAAAAAGTAACCACAATTCACTGTTGATTAAACACTGATTAGCTATCTGGGCATCCAAAATAACCTTTTTTTTGCATTGTATTGGGCTAGGGTGGGCCACATGGCTAAAACTTAAACTAAAAAGATGGATGTGTCATAATCTCTGCTTTGAGTTGAATCCATGTCTAATTCGACATATAAAGGTTGCATGGCGGCTCAGTGGGTAAGCCTTGTCACCTCACAGCTCCAGGTTCAATCATGAGCTCAGATCATTAATGTCTATGCACAGCTTCTCGAGTTCTGGTTTCCTCTGGGTTCTCTGGTGTCCTTCACATCTCAAAAACATGCCAGTAGGTAGACTTGCAATTCTAATTTAGGTTTATTGGTAAAGGAGTGTGTGAAGAGGTGTATATACACAGATACCCTGATAGCAAAAGGAAAACACTTCCTAAAGATAGCTAAATCAATAAATGATGAATGTACAGTAGATGTCCAAAATAAAACATTTGACCACCAGTTCAACTTCTGTTTAATATGTCAAATATTATGTTCTTTCAAACGCAATATTATTTCAAAGTTTATCATTTGAACGGGAACTTTTTTATTATTTTGGTATTGTAGGTTACTACACAAGGGAAGAGTATTTAGAGTCGATTTCGAGCGCACCCAGACGATTAGTTTTACTCCTGCCACATTTTGCACCCTGTGTTGAAAAACCCGTTTCTCTGTTTCCTGCCGAATAGTGATCCCTGTCGATCGCCATAGGAACAAGTTATCGCGATGTTTTGCGCGATTTCTACGCAAACAGCTTTGGTGCCTTGGAACGGGTTCGCGCAGCGCAGCTCGCTTGCGGGGGCAGTGCACTCGCTTGGACTGTGAGCGCGGGCTTGAATGAGAAGAGCAGATTGGTTTTGAAAGCGTCGCGCGAGGCTTGCAAGGCGCGTGTCAAGGTAAATACGCTTGTGTATTTTTGTCTGGCGTCTTAAAACGCGCGCATGCCTGCCGATTCGAATCCACATTCTACAGCCGAAAGTTTCACTTTGTGGTAAAGTTGTTCTTTCTGTTTCTGAATGCTTTCGAGCTTCACTGTGGCGCGTGGAGGGAAACGCTCGCGGGGTCGCCATGGCTACGAGTTCAAATCTCACTTGTGAACTACAGTAACTGCGTTGCGCAGTCTTTGCGCATTTGTTTTAATACGTTTCGGTGCTGTGTCGATTCATACCGAGACTGAATCTGTGATTGGGAATGATTCCGTCTTAACCGTCGCCAGATTTGTGACCGTTTACAAGCGCGTTTGTAGGCAGGGTTGCCAGATTTGTCAGATTACCTGTCTGAATACGTGATTTAATAACACTTGGCTTGCATGGACTTTTAGCTTAGTAAATAGGAAGTTCAACGTTAATCCAGTTCTTCTCCCATGAACTGAATCATTTTAGTTAGTTGCGCATTTGATGTGAAGCCTGCCTTTATTTTAACATGGTTTCTGTTTTAGATTTGCTGGGGTGGCGTTTCATTATTAGCCACAACTATTCAAATTGAATCACTTAAATAATGTGGTAAATAATGTACAATTATTTTTACCTCAAGTTAGTGAGATTACTTATTACTTTAGGTGTGTGTGTGTACTGGTCATGTTCTGTCTTTCCCATAACTTGCTGCAGAAAAAAACCCATGAATCATAGTTGGACGAGAGCCATTCTGAGATAATAGTTTGGCTTGAAAATGAAACGAGGTTTTTAAAGTCAACTTGACTCTCTTTTCTTCCTCTCTGAGTCTCTCCCTCTTGTAGTTTCACTCCTACTCCATCCTTGAATCTCTCCTCAGGGTGTCACACTCTTTCTCTTGTCAGATCCTTGCAGTCTGAGTCTTTTCCCCCCTTTCTTCTGTGTTTCTCTCTCTCTCTCTCTCTCTCTCTCTCCTGAGTCTCTCTCTCTCTCTCTCTCTCTCTCTCTCTCTCTCTCTCCTGAGTCTCACTCTTTCTCCCAGAGTCACTCCCTCTCTCTCGGAGTCTCTCCCTGTATTTCATCACAGTTTTTCTCTCCTTGTTTTGGGGTCTCTCTCGCTCTCTTGCAATCTCTATGAACACTTCATATGGTCACTGTGTATGAATGATGTGCATCAGGAGTGTGATCCTGTGGGACACTACAAAAAAAAATCAGGATTGTTTTTACTGTCATCCAGGCAGAAGCAGCCTTCATTCGTTTTCGTTTTAGTACTCCTTTATCTTGGTTACCTTACTAATTGTTGTATATTTTGAGAAACCTATTATGATAATCAGAAGTACAAACATGAATTATAACTGTGGGAACAGGAGGAAGTGGTCAGATTTTCTGCGCAAAAGGGTGGGATCGGTCAAAATGCCTTCGGGAGCCTGAGGGAGTGGGATTAAAAACAGTCCCGTGGACACCTCCTATCTTTTTTTTCTTTTTTCTTTTTTTTTTTTTTAACTCTCCATATGATGTAGTAGCTGATACACACACACACACACACTTTGGTCAAAGGGTGTCACACACGTCTCACATTACAGTGTAGAAGAGTTTGCAGACTCAGATTCTTTGTTTTGCAGTGACAGCTTTAATGGCTCTTTACCACATTGTGTGTGTGTGTTTATAGGACAGAAAAAAAGAGAAGTATAAAGCCATAAGGAAAGCATCAACTCTTTATCTGAACCTGTCCAAAAGGGCAGCATGACTCCATCCCTGTGTGTGTCGGGCTTATCGGAATCACACGCACCCACACACAGAGCCGTGGAATGGAAAGTTTCCCTTTGTTTTGTGTGTGTGTGTGTTTTTTTGTTTTTATTATTTCAGCTTTCTCTCTTCCTTGCAGCTCCATCTGGGTTTAATTTCTACTTCCTGCCCTGTTTTCTGCTCAGCCTTTTCGAGGCATGATTTGTCTAGAATCAGATTTTAAGCTACGCTATTAAATCCACTATCACTAACACTCTTTTAATCGCACCGTTCTGTTCGTCTCAGAGTGGAGGGATGCACTTGCTAGCTTTCGTAAAAGGCCTGGAGTCTGAAGTACAGTGTGTACAGTCTGAAGTCATCACTGTGCATAAAGACATTCATAGTGATCCATCAGTTTCAGTAGTTTTTTAAAACCATGCATCCTGTGTGTTTAGGCAAGCAAATGATCTAAAAAAATATACAGTTTTCATATGTTTAGGCTTTGACAGAATGTGTGTGTAAAATCTGGCAAGGAAGAAAAGATTTGGCCGTCTGCGTGTATTTATTCTGGTTTTTGGTTTCGAACTAGAATTCTTTGAGAGGGTTTCGCTCACAAGTGTTGATGTGTAAGAGTGTGTGCATGGTAGAGAGATGTATGGAGGGCTGCCCTACCAAGAACATGCCTTTTCACCATCATCTTATATTAGTGACTTACATGGAGCTGTTTATGATATTAACTGCTGGTATGTACTCATAAATGTCATAAAACATCAATATATCGATTATCGATTGGTATGTGATTTTCTCGATGTATCTTAACGATGCTTTGATGTAACCGGTTACTTTGATTATTTCTGAGCTGCCACAATTGAGGATGAACATGGAACGCCGCATTCCATGCAAACGGAGGGGATTTATGTAAGACGCACCATTCCGGCACAATGAGTAATTTGCGTTTGCTAGCTGTTTCACTTTGTAGCCTATTAGACTACTGTTTAATATTGTCTGTTGTAATAGCATTGGGAGACCACAGGGGGAGATGTTACTGATCCTGTAGATATAATTGACATCACCACTCTGGCTCCATCTAGTGGGTATTCCTGACATGACCCTGTTCGTGTGGTTTTAATAGTATACACGGCAAGATTTAAGGATGCGGTGCAGCAGCCAGTATTTATATTTAAAAATCATCTGGAAAATTTCCTTATCATTGTCGCGTGAGATAGTTATCAATCCCACACCTACTAGCTACTGGTTGCGAAGCGAATACTTGTTTGTTGAAAAGTGAGCAAGTTGTAGAGCTCTTTATAGTGTTTGTTAATGGTATTGTGTTTCTGACCAATAAGAGCTTCCTGATTAGTTTAAAATAATCTATTACGCAATGTCACTGTGTAGCAATATGATCATAATATGCTAATCCTGTCCTTATTATTCTAGCATCTGCTTTTAACCTAATGTTTACTGTGTGACTCTTTCAAATTCTACTATATTAAATTAATTATTTTTAACTAGACTTTAGGTACATTGTTATAAAATGCTAATCAAGTCCATACTATGATCAGGAAAAAGTCTGGTATGTTTACAGTTTATCCTGACATATGGTTAAATATTTGGCGTACACCAAAGAGCATAATTTTTTCTTACAGCTGGAAAATAGAAAGGGTTCATCCTCAGCATCTTTGTGGACAATAGTCAAATTTGTGTAAATTTTGGCACCACTGGCTTTCCACTTTCTAATTCCATGAATTTGCTCTTGGAACATTTTCATATTTTGATATTCTAGACCTACGATTATTTCAACTCAGCTTGATCTTAAACAAACTCAGGGTTCTTATTTCTCCCTGTGTGTGAAACCCTAAGGGCGTGTGTGTGTGTGTATGATGATGATGCGTGTCAGGTGTTTTTTTCCTCCTTTGGCAGTAACAGGTCAGGTTTCTCAGAAGTCTATTCTAAAGCAGCTTCTGATGTACAGTAAGCTCCTGGGTGTGTGTGTGAGAGAGCACACGAACCCAGTTTATCAGCCATTTTGGGCATGATCTCATCCCTAACTGATGTGTGTTTCATGTCTCTTTCCATATGTGCTTCTGTAAATTTGCATTAGGGTTTGATATTTGTGCATGTGTGTGTGTTTTTGACCCTCTGACCGTAACGAAAAAGGGTGTGTGGTGTCCCTGTTGTGAGGAAATGTGCTGTATCAGTGTGATTGTGAAAAAAAAAACACTGAAAACAGACTATATATAAAGCAGCTCCGCAGTCCCACCCTGCTTTAGTTCCTGTTTGTGATGATTTAACGCTCACCCGCCAAACAGCTGTGGTGTAAATGAATCTACGCTTGTTTCCCTTTTTTAAGAGAGTTGACCTTCATTTGACCTTCATCTAAATGAAATTCAGTGCGTCAAAGTCCAGCTTCAGACTCAACCCTTTGATTATCGCCCTCTCTAATTTTCGGTTATCTCCCCAGCATGACTTTAGACTCCCTTCTTCGGTCTCCTTATTTCAACTTACAGTATATCTCTTCTGTTTTTTGGGGGAAAATGCACATTAAAAGGTATTTACCATCAGATGGTGGGGGTATTATTTTTCTGCACGCCAATCCAAGATTCTCTTTAATGTGATATCTCAAGAACAAGTGGTTGGACGTTTGTAAGATTGAAATGGAATTATCATTGTAACCAGCAAATGAACTGATTTTAAAATGGATCCAGACAGGGTCAAGGTCACAGCAAGGTCAAACATCTACTATAGTTTTTCTTCAGTAGCGTCCTTCCCATCTAAAATGTATTGTTAAGGGAATTACAGGTATACAAATTAGTAACGAGAAGTATTAAACTTGTTGGTGGCAGAGGCATCAACATTGCATTCTGCTTGTTTTAGTATTGACACAAATTTGGTAAAAAAAATTTAACCACAGCTTTAAGTCAGTGGTCCGTAATAAACCTCAATGCAAATTTGTTTATTTATTTATTTATTTTTTTATTATTTTTTTAAGAAGTTAGTAAATCTTTGGAGATGTGTGTAGACCTTTGTAGACATGGGCAGATATTTCTCGGTGTTTGGAGATGCTTGTAGGAGTTTCTAGAAACTTTCAGACATTTCTAAAATAGATATTTGTATCAGGTTTTTAAACATTTCTTGATATTTTTATAGAAACTAGTAGCTTTTTCTGATGGTTTCAAACATTTCTAGATGTTTACAGAAGTTTATAGACATTTCCAGGTCTTTGTAGGCATTTGTAGATGCTTATAGATGTTTCTGAATGTTTTCAGACATTTCTAGACGTGTGCAGATATTCATAGAAACTTATAGACAGAAGATGCTTCTAGATGTTTTTAGACACTGCTAGATGCTTGTAAAAGTTTGTCCGTAGTTCTGCATGTTTCTTGATTTCTTTTCTTGATATTTGGAGAACTTTGTAGATGTTTCAAGATATTTGGAGACGTTTTTAGACATTTCAAGATTCTTGTAGATGTTGCTGGAATTTCATGTGACGTTTGTAGATATTTATAGTTGTTTTTATGTGTTTCAAGAAGGTTTTAGAGGTTTGTAGATGTTTCTAGAGAGAAATGTGTACCCCTGAAATTCAAATTCTAGAATTGGAGGTGCATTGGCCCTACCCTGAGTTTTTTTTTTTTTTTTATTTATTTTTTTCTCTTCCTACCCTGAAGTTTTTCTAGAGCTGGATGAATGCGAATTCCTGAATGCGAGCCAAACAGTCCAAGAACCAGAATCTTCAAATTCATGTTCATGTTCACCGTAATTACAAGTAAAATCCACATAACAGAGCCATTCTTTGAGTTACTCAGTTTGTGGCTGATGGTAACTGTAGACTACATGCAGCATAAGTTAAACTGAACAGAGTAATTTTCCAACACATCGGAGGAAAATGATGTCCCTGAGAACTTGTTCGTGTTTGCCCTGTTGCGCTGCCTTCACATTTACAGTATAGAAAACATTATGGCTGCATTATCTGTCTTTTGCTTGGTGTCCATGTGTCCCAGAGTTCTTAAGACCATTTGACCAGTGGTAAACACAAATCACAAGTTCCTAATGATGTTTGTTGAGTCTGCCGCAGTGAACACATCTGGCACAGTGAGCACTATGAAATTTCCTAATATCTGCCTGCATATGCAAATATAAATAGGTGTAGGTCACCTTGGGGAAAGCTGCACTGTGGGGTGTGTGTGTGTGTGTGTGTGTGTGTGTGTGTGTGTGTGTGTGTGTGTGTGTATATATATATATATATGTGTGTGAAGGCTGGTATGTGGAGGCGTGTGAGCGTGTAATTCTTTAAAGGCCTGCATGGATCAGGTTTGATACTATAAGCTGAAATCAGATCTCTGAACCGTGCTAAACTATGCCAAGCCTCTGGGCTGGACCCAAATGTACGTCACCGAGGGCTATTAGTGTGCTCTGTGTTTACAGCAGGGTTTCTTTTTAAACCCTGTGTTGGCATGGCCATGTAAGGGTGCCACAAAATATAATTTAGTTTCTATTTGATGTTCAACAAAATAGTTTTATATCTTGATTAGCAAAATCCATGCACTTGTACTATTAACTGAAAGAAACGGTAAATTAAATTGTTGCTAGGCAATTAACGTGAGAAATTAGTGAGATGTTGCTTGGACTCAGTTCTGTGCTCTTTCCACTTTTATATGGACACATAGGAATTCCTCAAACTCCTTTGCAACTGTGATATATATACTTATTCATGCACACTCTTATCTTAGATGCTTTTGGCTCATATTTGAATCACATTTTCAGTTACGTGTTCGAATATTATGTGTATATATCTGTGCGTATATGCAGAAATGCAGATAGATTGCAATCTTTGATTCTGAAGCTCTTGGCCTGAAGTTCTTGATTCTTGCACCATCCAGTTGATTAAAGTTAAGGTTACAGTTAGAATTAAAGTTAAAGATAGAGTTAAGGTTTGGCCAGTTAAAGTTAATGTTAAAATTAAGGTGAAGGTGTGTGTGTGTGTGTGTGTGTGTGTGTGTGTGTGTGTGTGTGTGTGTGTGTGTGTGTGTGTGTGTGTGTGT
>JAQQZR010000023.1:31327859-31355055 GCA_030068235.1 Notoglanidium macrostoma
GTGTGTGTGTGTGTGTGTGTGTGTGTGTGTGTGTGTTTGTGTGTGTGTGTGTGTGTGTGTGTGTGTGTGTGTGTGTTGGATCAGTTGCTCTGCCCAGGGACTGACGTGATTGGCTCGAGCTCATTCAGGAACTTATCTGAGAGCTTGTTTAAACTCTTCCAGACTTGGATCAGCTCCATTTCTGGGCAGAATTCCAGAGATAAAAGAACCAGGATTACAGCTGGAATGATGTATTGGTATACCGGTACACCGTGATATAGAAATCTAAAATGGTTATTGAAGTCGTTATGCTAAAGCAGCACTGATAATGACAGTCTAAAAAAAAACATCATTATCAGGTTTGGAATGCTGCTTTAAATTATCCACAAGCTTTTGATCCATGCAATGGATTAAAACATTGATCTGGTAAAGCGTGGTACTGGATCCATACCGTTCCAAGAATCCGGAGCTACGCTATCTGATGAAATCGACGATGCCAGAAGTTAAACAAGCTAGGCTCTCTGCCAGGATGTAGACAAACACTAGACACGTCATGAATAATTGATTAAGTATTGATTTTGTTTGTTGTTTTTTTTTTTTTAACATGAACTACAAATCTCTCCAAGGCTCTTTGGTTTGAGATTCTGAGAAAAAAAGTGCCCATGTCTGTATTTTTCCCCATAATTATCGTTTCTGGTTTGATCGTTTTTTTTTCTACTTGGGTCAGCACTGCTCGCTTCAGTACCCCGCAATTAAAAAGGCATCAGAGGATGAGGCTGCTGTGCTGAGGTTTTGCTCCGTGTGTTATTAAACGTGTGTTCATGCAGAGTTCAGGGACTCCTCGGAGCTGGGGCTGGACGACTCGGTGTGTGCGTGCGTGAGGGAAGAACAAGAAATACAAAATGTCGCAAGATGATGTCATCAAAAGAACGTCAGCCAATCGCAAACTTCCCTGTGTCACGCCCCTAAACTAAATATTACCATCATATGTACTGTGTTTGTGTAACACTTCCCTGTAAGTTAGTGTGATAACTTATGGACGTACAGATACCATTTATTCCAGAGTTTTTTTTTTTATGCAAATCAATAACGATATGATACCGAAATGACTAAGATATTTGGCATTAAGCAGTCAGGGGAGTCGCAGAACATGATTAAGCGGTGTTTTAAAATTTAGAATAGAAACTAGTCTCATTCTTTATGATGTTAGCCAGTTGATTTTAAAAGAAGTACATTAGGTAGCTACATCAGTAACCTAAAGCTGTACGTTTTATAGTTTTCATTGCATCGCAGTCCCTTGTCAATGATGGTCAAGACACACACTGCTTGAAAGCTTGTTATTGTCACTTACCTAGCTTGATCTGCCGTACTATCTACTTTGTTCTCTTTTCAATAAACCACTTTTCCATTCAGATTTCTGTTATGAAAATCCAAACTTTGCACAGAACCAATCCCCGCTATCAGACATGCACAGCTTTGAAGATGGAAACAAGCTGGAGAAGGAACTGCTGGTAGCTGGCATGTGTCAAAATCACAAGTTAGAGAAGACTCCATCGAAAGAGGGCCAGCCAGTCACAAACGTCCATGGCTCATGTCTTAATCCGCACCTTTCCATAACAAATGGCACCTTAAAGGTCAGCGTAGCCTCCAGGTTAACTTTCCACATCACAAAAGTAGCGCTAATATTTTACGAAATTTAAATGTTGGTGTCGGCGTCTGTTTAAGTTTAACTCTGTGCTAATTAAAACTTGGTGCTAATACACAATTGCTGTCCAACAGTCATGCTAACATTGTCATTCCTGCCTGGTTGCTTGGTGTTTTTATTAACAAACAGGACAGGACTGTAATTTCGTTACATCAGTTACGCAGTTTTGGACAAAATTGTAGCACGTTGCATACTGCAGCTGGTACACTGTTTCAGCCCTCGGAACCTGATTGTTTTTCTTTACTCAGCGATACACACAGTGTTAGTGTCACGAAATGTTTTTGCAATATTTTGGTGTTTAGTTGGATTCCTGTGTACCATTTAAAAGTCTTTTATGAGCTTTTGGGTGGCAGTTTGAACAACTGGGCTGGATAAAAGCCCAGCATGTGAACACGAGAGGGGGAAAAAATATGAGAGAGAAAAGAAAAATGTGGAGTGCATTGAAAGAGGGAAATTTATGTGGTGTGTAAAGGTTAGCCGAAGCCTGAACTCTCTGAGGTTCTGTGGTGTGTATATACACACACACACACACACACACACACACACACACACACACACACACACACACACACAAAGCAGGAGATTCCAACCTGAAGAGGCCTACATGAAGCCTCCACAGAGAGGGGTGTTTTAAAACCAGGTCCATTCTTATTGACCTCAGATCAGTTTTGTCTTTTAACTCTGACTTGGTGAGTTCATGTTTGCAGCCAAAGGCTGATCCCAGATCAGTTCATACCGATGCTCATTTCCTGGCCCTGTATTCAGCAGCTGTGACTTTGGTCTTTTTGTTCGTGTTCTTGGCCCTTTTGGTGGCCGATGAATAAGAACGAGAGCGGGAGGGAGGGCGGGAGAGAGAGGATGAAAGAACAGAGAAGAAAAAAAAGAGTTGAAGTGGGACAGGCTGGGGGAGGCGAAGGTTTAAAGTGAACGAGTGAGAGAGATGGATAGAGCACACCTAACTCATCACATACTTGTTCCCAAACGTGAACCGTTATTTTATTTCATTCTTCTTTTTCATCTGAATCACTTCTTACACACAACCCCACCTTCAGACTTTAGGCCACGCCCCATCACCTGAGCCTTAAGGAAGTGATTCAGCTTCAAAATGGATCTACGACTCCATTTTGTAAATGTATTTATTTTATTTTATTTATTTATTTTTTGAAATACAGATAAGCGTGAGTCATACACCATTCCACACACTGAACAACTCCAAGTTTGACATGTGTGGTGATTTATACATGCAGCTTGCACAATGCACAATGCTAAATTGGAGGTTATTAGCTTTCCATTTTATTAGCTACATCATGACATCATCGCCAAACATGTGTTCTTTAAGATTCTTATTTTGGGAATCACTGAAAATGAGTCATGATTTATGAGTCAGGGTTCACTCAGCATTTGGCTGGAAATGGAATTGTTTGTTTGTACAGGTGAATATGGCAGGTGCAGGAGCCATGAAGGGTGTGTGTGTGCGTGTGTGTGCGTGTGTTAGCATGGAGTACAGTTACTTTGTTCTAGCACAGCACTCTAACATACTACAGCCTGTTGGTGTGTGTGTGTGTGTGTGTGTGTGTGTGTGTGTGTGTGTGTGTGTGTGCGCGCGCTGGCAAACCCTCCTTCCCTAGAGTGCATGTTTTTCAGAGATTAATAGTGTTGCTATGTAAGGATTGCACAACAGTGTTAAACGAAACCAAATGTTTTTGGGACGTGGCCCGAGCCCCTCGCCGGACTCCTCAATGGAGCTTGGGCTGCATCCCAAAAACATTTGGTTTTGTTTAATGTTCACTTGCCATTACCCAATCTTCTACCCCCGTGCAAAGTGAATGAGATGTACGGGTCAGCAAAGGCGGCGCTTAAGTTACATTTACAGCCAGTTACAAACAGGATCATGTGACTGTCAGGCTCCATGCAGTTCTTTGCATTAAACAAGCGTGTGTTTTAATGACACACAGGAAGATTAGATTCCCCCAAAGGTGGCTAGCTTGATAAACACAGTTCCCTGATTTAATGACAACAGCAGACTTAGCTGAAAAAGAGAAAGGACAAGCCACTGATGAGGTCACTGATGTCATATTCGAATTAAGAAATGTGGGATTTGCTGAGGAAGGAACAAAACATGCAAGGCACACTGCTATAGGAAAATCACTGATGGGAAAACTTTGTTATAGCTTCTTTACCTCAGACTGTTACAAAGCGCTGACACTGGAGACTCCTTCCATACGTGTTAAAAAAAAATTGATTTCTCTTACAGAAAACTTCACCACAGCAGCATGCATGGATTTACAAGGGGGTGCAAACTTTTGCACTGGGCTGTAGGCGTGTGTGTGAGAGCATATTGTTTTTTCTTTGAGGGCTCTTGGATAAAAAATTAATATTCCATTTCCCCTACTGCTCAGCTCAGAAACTCTGACATGACTTCATCTCACCACAGCACACACACACACACACACACGCGCGCACACACCCTCTGTCTTTCTCTGAGGCTATTCCTCTGTTTTCCTCCGCTAATATTGACCTTCACATACCACATGTGTGGCTTCATAGCCTTACGTTTCCTGGACTTTCAATCACATACACACACATGTACACAAGTGTACACACACACGCACACACACACACACACACACACCCTGCAGCTGCAGCAGGACTGTCGCATTCGTTCTGCTCAGCTGCTGGAAGTCAAATTCGAAAAAGTAAAAGAGACCCGCTAACGAGAAACATCTACTTCCTTTTGATTACAAAAACCAGAACCAGGCGCCTTCACATGCTAAGGGGTTTTTTTTGGGGAACCTTCAACGTTTGTCCGTTGCTTTGATTTTAATATTCCACATCCATCAAAATCAATTGAGTAAAAAATTTAAAAAAAGAAAGATGAAAGTGGAACTGATTAAAGCCGTTAGCTGTTCAGCTCCTTGGGCCTTGAGGGTTTTTGTTAGTTTATACCACAGAGCTATGGAATTCTCGAATCTGATTGGCAAGAAGGTGTTGGTGAATTTTCTCTAACGGCAGAACTGCATTTGCTGCATAAACTTATGAAAGCTTTTGATCTCCGTGGGTAGCATTAGCATTAAAGTTGGTCCTATTGGTGGGAGGTTCGTGAAAGATCACAGCAGGTGCAGCTAAACAACGAGACACCATGAGAAGGAATGGGGGGGACACAGACTGATTGAAATTGAGTGAGAGATTGACCGGGATCAGAGTCGCAGCCAGAGTGCAAGTGTTTAAGCAAGTATGTTGCCTCTGGAGTGGGTGTGCTGAAAGAAATAACATACACTTGACAATCTGGCCTGCACATGGTGAACAGAAAGAAAAAGAAGCAAGAGAGAGAAATTGTGACTCCTCCCTGAGGCCGTCTCTTCTTATCACAGTGGTAGCTCGTCAGTATATGAAGATGAGATGTAGCGCACGGTTTAGCTAGTTTAGTTTTCACGCTCGGGCTCTGTCCTGATCTATGTTCAGTGAAAATAGCGCTGTAGTTGTTGGTGAGCATTTCCCAACTTTGGAGCAATTATGGCCACCACATTTAATATAACATTACATCACAACATGCAAAATCACTTATTTTAACATTAAATTGCTGAAAAAGGTTGCATATAAAATTTATCGAAAATGGGGGATGGGCAGGGGGCGTATTAACACTCCCATTGTTTTACTCTTATTGCTTCATTTTCATTTTCACCAACAATTCCTTAACATCCCATAGCAGCAAATTGCTAATCTTATTGAAAACGAACGATGTGTGGCCATTCTGTCGCACTAAAAAAGGTTTATGTTAAAATTCTACAGCGCTGAAAACTGAACGTTTCTTGTGAACCTATTCCAAAGATTGGAATATTCTCAAACCATGCAGACGATGACTGTTGCATGTTGCGCCAAGTTTCTGTATGGATGCTTGCATGTAAAATTAGGGGGCTGTTTCTCATTTTCAGGACATTTCATCAGGTTGCTGTGTCAGGTTTCTTTTCAAAAGAGAAGAAAAGTGACTAAAGAGATGGATTGACAGACAAAAATAATGAAAGACATGTGAAACAGAGTGAGAGAGTTAATTGTAGAGCTCTGTTGTAGCCCATGTTGGCTGTTGTGATGTCATTTCCTGTCCAGCTGGAGGAAAAATAAAGAAACCGCACAGAGGATGAGGGGAAAAGTAAACATACATACAGACGTTTCTCGTAGGCGTGTCACCGAAAACCACACAAGGCCCTGCTCAGGATTAGCTCATTGTCTCTGTGTCTGAGCTTTGTTTAATCTGTTTCATGTTTTTTATTTGCTCTTCAAACATGTTTTATGCCATGTAAAGACATCACGTCGGCATTCTCAAAGAGGATCTTGCTGAATCAAAAAATCTTGCTGACCCAATGCTGAACTTATGATGTGGTTGTGTTCCAAACCACAGCCCTGGCGCATGCTTAGTGGAGTGTATTAGGGTGTTTTAAGTGGAGCAATCAGACACTGATGGGGTTAAATATTCGAATCATCTCCTCACAGCTGTGCTCGTATTTCAGCCAAGAAGCCCACCCTTTCTTTCTCTCTCTCTCTGTCTCCGTCTCTGTCTCTCTCTTTTCCTGGAATTCTGAGCCGTGAATCACTGAAAGGACTTCCAGTGACCTAAACTGTCCCACCCTTAATGCACGCTGAAAAGAACTAGGTCCCGTTTAATTAATGTATTCAATAGTAATCTTTGCTTCCCCTCAGACGTAGCTAGCTAGCACTAGTAGTAGTAATTTTTCTTTACGTAAAATTCTGTCAGATTAGCATGTGCTAGCTGGCACTAGTAGCAATAATTATGAACATTAATTAATATGACTCTAAAATCCTCTCAGAAATCCTGTCAGTTCAACTTATGGTTAGCTTGTAACTAGCTAGGTAGCACTAGTGTAATAATTATGAACATTTATTCATATGACATTAATATCCACTCTAAAATCCTTTCAGGTTAGCTCATACTAACTAGCTAGCACAAGTGTTAATAATTATGATCATTTATCTTTCAGAAATTAACTCCTGTTAGGTTAGCTAGCTAGCACTAACAGTAATAATTATGAACAGTCAGGTTAGCTCATCTTAACTAGTGGGGACTGATGATTATGAACATTTATGTTAAAAATCTTGTCAGAAATCCTGTCAGGTTAGCTACTATTAGCTAGTCAGCTAACAATTTTTTGTAAAAAGACATATCAGTGTCCATGACCACCTACTACTTGAAGATTTCCATATATATTTGCCCACAATCCCTTTTATGGACGTCCAACTACCCAGCTACTTATAACTGATAAATGTCCAATTTAATAGTTAGTGTGTTGGAATCTTAAGCAAGCTTAATAGCTAGCCAGCTTAATAATTAGCAAGCCTATCAAGTAAGAACCCAGAATCCCAAACACATTGTAGCATAAGTCCTATATGGTAGTGAGAGTATTTAATGTAGAGCTTGCTGGACTGTTGAGCACTGAACTTTTCGCTGCAGTGTTTGAGGACTACATTTCTAAATAGCTTGCAGAATAAAAAATGTAAACTAACTCGAACGAATCGGAACTGAAACTGGTGACTGAAAATCTCATGCTATGCTAAGCTAACCTGTCTGTGGTTTAAAGCAGTGCACTGGTGTGCTATGCTAAGCCAGTCTTCAAAATCCTGTCCGGTAAACGTCAGAATCATGGAAATTATTAACATTCCGTTGCAACATGTGGTGTTCCGTTTATTCACACACACACACACACACACACACACACGTGGCAGTGAAAAATGCTGGAATATCATTTCCCACAGTTAAGAGGAAGATGACAAGAAATGGAGAGACATGGACCATGTGAATGAGTCATGGGTGAAGAGAGAGAAATGTGCGAGAGAGAGAGAGAGAACGATAAACAATAACAGAAGGAGAAAAAGCACAGATGAAGGAAAGGGTAAATGAGAGCTGGTGAAAGATGGAGAGATCCTGAGTGAGAGAAAGAGAGAGATTAAGAGAAG
This sequence comes from Notoglanidium macrostoma, assembly GCA_030068235.1. Taxonomy (NCBI): domain Eukaryota; kingdom Metazoa; phylum Chordata; class Actinopteri; order Siluriformes; family Auchenoglanididae; genus Notoglanidium; species Notoglanidium macrostoma. The sequence continues at coordinate 31,335,511 of JAQQZR010000023.1, forward strand.
AATCATAGTTCACAAAAATGAGAGACGAGGCGGGAGAAAGGGAATGAGAGAGAGAAGGTATTCTCCAAGTCACCACTGTCTCTAAGCGAAACCAAAGATTAGACAAACAAGATCAAGTGGAGTGGAAAGAGAAGATTTAGGCCTGGAGATGGATAGCAGCAGAGAGGCATCTAAGCTCAGCGCAGGAAATGGACGAGCGGAAAAAATGAGCGCGATAGGAAGAGATTACTTCGTTTTGGAGCAAAAGAATGAAGCTCAGGTGTTTCCAAATTCAAATTATTTCATAATGTGCTTTTCTCAATATTTCTCTCATGGTCTGTTAACTTGTGTCCTTGCTTTGTGTTACGGTTTTTAACACTTCCTCGTCTGTTTCTTCTCACGACCCAGAAAATTACGTCACACAAGTGCATGCACCAGCAGGAATGTAGCAAAAACGATATACGATATAACGATATAACGACTTTCCTTTGATTATTAGTTCTCAAGCTGACTAACAGTTGTATTAATTAGCTGTTAGACCAAACATGAAAAATTCCAACTTGCTTGAATAGGAAAGTATGCAGGGACAAGAAAAAGGACTTGTGAAAGTGGCTATTTTACTTCACGTCAACTTTTAGTTGACTTTGACCCTATGAATTAGCATAGGCGTTTTCTTCTTTCTTGTTGCTCACACTTGCAAAACGTAAGCCAGCTACCTAGGTAATGTTAGCTGTTTACTAACGTTATTTTAAATAACCCTGTTACTCCAAATATTGCCTTGCTTGCTAACCGTTTCATCTGAATATTGCTAGCTACCTATGTTCCTTCAGAATATCTTGCTTGCTTGCTATGTTCGTAACTGAATATAATTTTGCTAGCTATGTTCCCTCAGAAAACTTGTTTGCTAACTACAATCTGTCAGAATATCTTGTTTGCTAACTACATTCCCTCGATAGCTTTCTTGCTAACTACATCTACATCCCTGTGGCTTGGTAGCTAACTAGTTAGCTTAATAACCTATCAACAGAAAGACAAGTCAGTTAGATAAAGCCCAATTTGATCAAATCATCCCTCAGGTCTCCAAGAACTACATCTAAAAGTACTTCTTTTCAGTTGATGAAGTATAAGAAGGATTGGAAGAACCATAAAGACTGCAACAGGAATTTATCCAAGGGGGAACTGGCGAGTCATACTGGCGGGTGCTTTTTAATGGAACGCACTCTTTCATTTTCTCCCAAAAATGCTCTTTCTTTAGCGTGGCCACAGCGGAAGTGGCTATATTTCAGCCATGAATCCTCATAGAGCCACATTTATTGAAGGAAAATATGGAAAGCCAACATGTGGTGATTGTCATGTTGAGGCGAGAGAATTCAGGAACTGATTTTTAAAATGGAGCAAGGGAAAGAGAACAATAGCTACTCTCAGAATGATGCAAAATCAAGGCAAGAGATGGATGGAAAGAAGGACAGAGAGTAGTCAGAGGACAAAGGAGTAACGAGATCCCAGATCAGCTGTCTAAACATGTATTGCAGGAAATTTGTTCTGGCACACTGGCATACTGCATGAACCTTCAAAGTATCTTTGTGTCCGCCCCTCGTACTCGCACACCCACCCTGCCGTCTTTCAATACTCCCTCACTCTCAGGAAAAAAAAAAAAAAATCTCCAGAGTTGCGCAACAGAAAAGCACTCTCCCCTTGTGAGTTTGGATCCTGACTACACCACAGCTATCGATGGCCAGAAGTCTAAGAGAGCGTAGTTGGTTGTGGTCTCTGGGTGGGAGGGACAAAGTTAGTCTCTCGCCTGTCAATCAGAGTAACATTAACCAGTCACATGCATCCATAAGGGTGGTTAGTTCTTTTCTTGAAGTGTTGAAGCTGTCACGTGACCTCAAAAAAATAAGTTGGTTACACATATGTCTCGGGGGGGAAAGAACGTGCTAACCTTAAGACTTTTTAGAGTAAATCTTTACAGATTTACAACAGGTGAAGGATGCATGAAATCCTGTCCTCTAGGTCTCAAGACTTGGGGTGTGTGTGTGTGTGTGTGTGTGCGCGCATGTGCATGGTGGAATGTGTACAACCCAAAGTGGAATATCTGTTACACAGCTGAGAAACACATCATCTCTTCCCTCTGGAATGGTTTTCTTTTTTTTTTCTTGTGTGTGTGTTTGAAAGCACATGTCTGTTTGGTGTCCCACAACGCATTACAAACAACAGGCTAATTGAGGATAAACTGAAAACGCCTCAAGGCCTCATCTCTCTTTTATCTCTTGCTCTCTTTTACGTCTTTTGGGGATGGTATGATGTTGGGCTGTGTCCTGATTCCGCATGTAACCTCTTTGTCAGCTTGCCATCTCTGTTTGTGTTCGGTCGAATATTTACAACTTTTTTAAAGGATGTTTCATTAGTCGTTTATTAGATGAGCTTTTATAATGGAAATGGCCTCTTCTTGTGAAAGTAGAAGGTTCTTGGTGACTTTTAAGTAACCAAAAAAGCAGAACCAATAATTTTACTATATTTCTAGCTAAATGGTGAGCTTGCTATTAGGGTGTTTAGCAATCCATTTTTCCAGGTAACAGTAGGTTAGCAGAATGTTATAGTCCTACCAACTTTAGTTTTGTTTCTAAAATGTTTATTCTGTGGACGTTCCTCCAGGTTGGGTTTAGCTGGCACGCTTTTGTCCTCTTATCGCTTCAAGTTCAAAACAATTGATTTTGAGAACAATTATTCACTATTTCTTTTATCAAGTTTCATAAAACATTTGAATGAAAATGTACCATGCACATGTAGCTGGCTAAGCAGATCTGTGATTATTGGTGTTTGTTTATTCCTGTAAGTGTAGGTGGATCTAACCCACACCTACAGCTTCACAAAGCAAACCATTTGGCCTGATATTCCTGGAATGTCTTGGCTTTGTTCAGTAATACAGGCTTTTCTTTCCTGCGAAAACATTACTATGAAGGATGTTGCATCACCTGTTTGTTTGTGTGAGGAAAAGAAGTCTCTTCCTGATCGACGTCCACTTATAAATAACTCCCTCGCTCTCTACGCTTCGCTGCTCCCTCGCTCCACATGGGTGTGGAAGGAAACAGCTGCGAGGAACGTGTGTGCGCACGTGTGTGTGCGGCAGAGGGGAGAGAGCGAAAGAGAGATTTGTGCTGCAAAAAAAGTCGACTCCTCTAATGACCAGAAACTAGTAGTAGTTTTGGTTAATTGATGTTGAGGAACAGTCCCTACTTAAACAGATCCTTGATTAAGATTCTAAAGTTCCTCTTCAAAGGTGTGTGTGCGTGCATCCCACTGGGGACAGTCCTGGTGTGTGGCCCTGTGTCCCCACATCCTGTTGAGAAGTGCTACTCTGTCCGTCTCTCGTCGTCACATCGCTTTCTATCTCTCTCTATTCTCTCTCTCTTTCTCCCTCTCTCTCGCGATTGGCCAGCTAATGCTAAGCTCTCTGACTCGATAAGTGACCCTCGACTCTCGTCCGCAGGGTTCCGGATGTTTCCGAGCAGCCTGGAGAGAAAGACAAGCGTGTGTGTGTGTGCGCGCGTGTTTGTGTGTGTGAGCAAGCGAGCAAGCAAGTGAGAAATGGGGAGCTGAGAGTGAAAGTCTGAAACTGTGCAATAGAAAAACAGGGTGAATGAGTGCGCCACAGCAAGTCAGAAAGCGCTCCAGGGGTCACTTCCTCACTGCAAAAGGCCACGGCTTTAGACGCGCATTCATCTGAATATCAGCAAGTACGATTGGTATTACTGTTTAGTTTGAATACTTACTATTACTCTATAGTGTGTGAAATGCCAGTACTAGAGGACTTTGTACTATTAACATGCAAAGTTACTACCTGCTTCAGGTCTTAGTATTCAGTGCTAGAATTATTACCACTGCTTAGCACTACCATTCTACTTTTAATGTTCAGTACTACTAAAACTATTACTAATTTCAATATTCAGTACTGCTTAAATGATTACTACTGTTTAGAACTACTATACTACTTTTAATGTTCAGCACTACTACAGCTGTTACTGCTACTTAGAGCTACCAATCTACTTTTAATATTCAGTACTTTTAAAACTATTACTAAGTAATGTTTACTATGACTGTTACTTTTGCTCAGTACTTAAAGCTACTCTAAATTAGGTAAGATTATTGGTCTTATTAACTATTGGTCTATAGTATTACTTTTTAGTTCATGAGATTAGTATGGGTATTTGATCCGTAAGATTACTTTGAGCTTTTAGTATCTAGAGTCCTACAACCATTTGTTTACTATTATTACTCTTTAGTGTATGAAACACTAGTATGTTGAGTACTATTAACCTGCAGGGTCACTACTCTACTTGGTACTGCTGTTATTAGTATACGTTTAGTATGTAAAGCTACTATAGCATAGGTGAGATTACTATTGGCCTATAGCATTACTTTTCAGTCCGTTAGACTAGTACTGGTATTTGCTCTGAAAGATTACTGGGAGCATTTATTATGCAAGATTGCTGCTACACTGTTGTAAAATGAGTGTTACTTTATTGTACAGAATAATGACTATTACTCTTATGTGAAATACTAGTGCTTTAAATACTGTTAGCCTGCAAGATTCCTCCTCATCCTTTGCTACTTTCGTGTTGAGTATTTAAGATTATTACTGCTAGTTCGCATGTAAAGCTACAGTAATGTAGGTGAGTTTACTGTTACTTTTTTGTAAGTATATAAAATTAGTAAGATTAGGCTGGGCATTTAGTATGCAAGAGTTTGCTGTGTTAGATTATGTTTTGTCTGAATATGATTAGTACTATTAACCTGTAAGGTTGCTACTTTTACTGCTACTGCTCTTATCCTACTTTTAGTACTCGGTACTTAATATTACTACTACTTAGTATGTAGTGATGGAGGTAGGATTACTATTGTCCTATAGCGTACAGCTGATAGACAGTAATATTACTATAAGCATTAAGAGAATTACTAATTTAGAGGGGCTATTTGTAAGAGTATAGCTAATGTTAGAGTATGAGTATTTTTTTTTTGATGCAACATCTATAAATCCACATATTTTATTCAGCACTTAAATTTACTAATACTAAGATTCAATCAACATTGAGTACGCAAAATTAATTATAATTTGTAGGAATATATATATGTGTGTGTGTGGTTTTTACATTCCCGTGTGTGTGAGTGAGAGCCCGGGCATGTTGTAATGCGCTGTAGCCTGCAGACTGCAATTGATATGGCACATGTGGTGTGATTTCCTGTTTCTCTGGCAATATCTTCTCATTTTTTTGAATCTTTAATAAACAAAAAAAAGCCTAAAGAGGCCAGATGGATTAAACAAATAAAGCATTGCTGGGCTGCATCAAGACTGTAGCAGAGAAATAACCAGCGGTGGTCGTCAATCGAGGAACAACAGAGTGGTTTAAATCATACGGAAGCTATTAAACAGTCGTTAGTTGATTCAACCTCCTGAAGAGATTTGAGTTAAAAAGACTTATAACTCCGACTGAGACGGTGCCAAGCTGCGACCTTTCAAAGCTCCGCGCGCTTTCAAATTTCTTGGCGCATGAAGGAGTAATGTAACTTTACACAGGACTCGGATTAGAGGGAAGTCCCAGGGTGAGGGAGTGAGGAAACGGGCAACATGCAGATTTGAACCCGCGTTTTTGAAAGCTGATCGAATTTACCCGTTGTGTCATTTTTGTACTGTTTTTTGCGCTGTGTGCTAATGAGGTGGGTTTGTGACCTTTAACCCCCATTTCAAACGCGTACCAAGAGCTCTGAGGTTTCTGCAAAAGTTGCAAAAGTCTGTGTAAACACAGGAAGTGTGTGGATGAAGTAATGGTGTAACAGTGCTTTTTCACACACAGATACACTCCGAGTGACCCGTCTTCTGAAAACACACATGGCTCCACTGTCGCTGCGTTATCGCTAGTTTCCAAGGAGATGGACCCAAACACCTGCACATGTGTTTCCCTTTACTGCAAGTCATTTACACACACACACACACACACACACACACACGCACGCACACACGCGCACACAAACAAGAGACTTGAATTCAGCATCAGTAATGAAACTGGGACTTAGGAATAAATGCATGAGGTGCAGGATGTCCTGAACGAAGGACCTGTCGGTTCATTTGTAATTAAAATGCTGTCCAATAAGGACGAGAGCTTTTAAAACCAGCAGCCGACGCGTCTATAGACGCCGTCAGCCGTTATTCTCTCCTCATATAGACAAGCCGAACTCTCCTGAAGCATGTAACACCTTGCAAATAGGTGTCGCTGTCTTTAAGCCACCTGCAACAGGATACAGGGGTCAAAGGTTAATGTTTTCCAATTCGCCTTGCTTCTGTGGCAAACAGGAACGGGTTCTTGAACTTGACCCCAGGCCTCAAGGTTAAGAGACACGAGCTGGGTTTTTACGACACACAGATGAGCTGTTAAAATCGATTCAGGTCGACCGCAAAGTGCAAGTTTTTGGATGCAAAAAAGACTCTCACAGCAATGACTACGAACACTAGGCAACAACTTGGCACCGGAATCTCTAAACAAAATGTAATGGAAGTAAAAACGAGAGCTGAAACACAGTGAGAAGTTTAAAGCGTGCTATTATCTGATTTACAGAACAGCTTTCATTGATGTTTTGTACAGAAAACCGTGTTGACCGTGTGCGTGTCGCTGAACTGAGCTTGACATTTCCAGGCTTCTCGCCTTCGCATTTGGCTTTAGCTTCACTTTTTTTTTCTTTTCCACCCAGAACAGGAAAGATGACCCGATTAACAGGAAATCTCACCCTTTGCACTGTGACCGGGGTACATTTTGAAAGAAAAGATGAACAGATTGTTAGCAAGGACAGACTATTTGGTCATTTTTTTTTTTTCATTAAAAATGTGAGACAGGCTGCTGAACGGAGTAAAGTTGTAGTGGCAGATCTTACGTTTTTACTTAAATCTAAACAAACAGGCGTAAACTGCGGGTTTAGTAGCAACTAGCTAGCTTGTGGATGAGTAGCTACTGTTTTTCTTTTTTGAGTGGATGATATGGGAAATATAATTCACATTGCATGAAATGTTTTTACAATATGTATTATCTAATTTTGCTGATCAGCAGCACAATGAAGAATGATAAAGCTTCGAGATTTACCAAAAGGTTGATTGAGTTTCTTGGGCAATTAGGAAAAAAAACCTTGAATTTCTTTTTGCTTATTAGATTTGTAAATACTAAATTTTAAAAAATGCTAAAAAAAAAAAAAAAAAATGGTTAAAAGGGCACAATTATTTTTAACATCTGACTTATTGTTTGTTCCACAGACAAATGTTCTTCTAGTCACGTACAACCATACTGAGACACTTCCTGGACAGGAAAAGGGGTGTGTCAATACGGGGCGGTATTGATGTATCGCAAGAATTCTCCTTACCGTGATTTTCCTGCTAGCATGGTCACCTACGTTTAAGTAACTTTAATAAAAAATGTGAACTTTAATGAGAAATGTTATTTGTATAACAACTAAGTGCTTAAACAATACTCGATCGCAATTTCTTAATTCCTAATGTGTGCCAGTAATCAAAGTAATGACAATTTCAGGACCAGAAAAACATGAATCAAAGCCTGAACTGAACAAACTAACCAAATCCAGTGTAAGGACAATATTGCAAATCCCACTTTCTGAAAGGTATCATTGAAATTATATAATTATTACAGGGCCAGAAATCCTTTGACCGATTGCATACTGCACCTTTAAGTGCCAGGCAATGCATTCTGTGGGCCATGCTTCCTGAAAGATCTGATTGTTATCTGTGGCCCAGTGATGCTTTATTCCACAGCAGAGAGTTTAGCTGAGGACAGATGTGTGTGTGTGTGTGTGTGTGTGTGTGTGTGTGTGTGGCACTTCTGATTCAGGAATCGTTGCAGTTAAAAAGCTTTTTTGGTTTGGCTACGGCATCAACACTCAGCTTCCGAACGCTGACAAAACCGCAACCACAAAACCACCGTACAGCCTGTCAGCAACTTCAGATCTGCTATTCCTCACTTGGGGTTTTAAATCAGTGTCAGGGTTGTGGTGGTTAATTTGCGAGTCGTTGTGGAGGCTTTTCCTGTCGTGTCCTGATGAACAACAAAACATTTACAACCTGGCGACGGAAAAACCTTTTATTTCATATTCATGGTTATAGAGAGCAAATGTTATAAAACACCATTTTTGAGACATTTCCTAGACATTTACTGATTTCAGGATGACCGTGTCCTGCTCTATGAGTGTGTATTTTTGAGGGTGTATATCTATGAGGGTGTAATTTTGCTTCTGTTAGAAATAAATGCTTCAAATATGCAAAACCATTGCCAGGTTTGTTGGTTGTTTTTTTTTTTTTTTTTGTTTTTTTGCCAGCATGTTATTAGACAGTAGAGTCAACTTCAACACAAAACTTCTCAATACGCACATATTATACATGTACATGCTATATCTTGTGGTAGTCGGCTTAACTCGACAGCATAGCAACAGTAACCAAGTGTAGGCGGGGCCTAGGATTAGTAAATGAAAAGGCAGTTCAATAAAAGATTAATTGTGATGGACAGAAAAATACAACTAGACTTTGTATCGTGTGTGTGTGTGTGTGTGTGTGTGTGTGTGTGTGTGTGTGTGTGTGTGTGTGTGTGTGTGTGAGTGAGAGGGAGAGAGAGCGCGCGAGTGACACACCTTTCCCACATAAGCTCATCTAATATCCAGATTCATGTTCTCTCTCTCTCTGTGAGAGAGTGTAGAGAGTGTGTGTGAGAGCGTGAGCGTGTGTGAGAGCGTGAGAGTGAGCGTGTGTGTGTGCGAGAGAATGACTCTGTGGACAGTGTGTGTATTGTTCAGATTGAGGAACTGCTGAACGAACACGGGTTAAACATTACCTTTTATTTAATCACCATTCAGACGGATTTCACGCCACTTAACAACGCAAAGTGGATCAGGGAGTGTTTAAAGGAACAGTTCGGTGAAAATCTTTCCTTTTGGGCTAAAATGTTCCTTTGATGAATATCAGCACCCTGTTGAAAATATCCTCTTAACATTTATTGTCACAGCACTGTTGAATTCTTGAATCTGATTGGCCCGACAGTGTGGGTTAATTTTTAATATGACCGCATGCTTGGTAATGTTCCACTACCACAGGTTTGTATTAATTCACTCATCCTAACATGTTATTATTTCTGTAGTAACAGCTCAACTTCAGGGTGGCGGCGATAACTCCGCTTCATCGAACCACCTCGTCGTGCATTATTTTGCTATATTGTTTTATCCCTTATTTATTATTGCGATCACTGATATTGGAACATTTAGATAATAGGTTTCTGTGTGTGCAATAATGTGAGCAGTGAATTATATTGAATAAAAGCATGTACTAGGAAAAAGGAGGGACAGAAACATAGCAAAATAGAAGAGAAAATGGAGATGGATGAGAAGAGGGCTGTTTACTGAGAGCAGAGTTGGTCCTGAGCTAGTCAGAGACAGAAAGAGCACAAGAGACAAACAGAGAGAGGAACGCTCAAGTGTCCCACTTTTCCAGCTGAGTCACTGATACACCCTGATCCTTTGTATATATATATATGTGAGTGTACTTTGTCTATCTGTTTATCTCTCTATCTGTCTGTCTGTCTATTTAGGTTATAGATGAGCAACGTTCAGCTTAAGCTTTTATCTACAAACAAAGCCAATATTTCTGTTCTAGGCAACAATAAAATATAGATTCTAGCTGTAATATAGAACTAGCTAATAGTGAGGCTAAAGATTTTACTAGCTAGCACATAGCTGTAGCTGTCCGATGTTTTAACCAGGAAATAAAAAAGGTATAGTGACAGTGTAAAAACAAGACCAAAGTGCCAGGAAAATCAACATTTATCTCAGATGTGGTGTTAAATTGATAAGAAAATGGCTAAATCACACGCTAATTACACTTAGCACCGTTTTCTGATTCTGCTGTATTAGAAGCTAATGGAGCTATAAGATTTTTTTTTTTTTAATTCAGTAAAGTTAGTAAAAGGTGAAGGTGCTGTACATGTACAGGGTTGTGATGTTTTTCCAATGGACCGAAATCTATGATGTCTGTTCAGCATGGACTAGCTTTGGCAAGAGTTGTCACAGGTTTAGCTACATAGTCAGCTGTTAGCTTAATCGTAGTTGTTAGCTTCCTAGTTTTACTTTGTAAAATAAAGTATTTAATAAAATAAGGTGTGTTTGTGAAAGGCATCACTGCCATAGCTAAACATTACCTACATATAGTTAGCATGTTCAATACTCAACTTTTGGCAACAGTAAACCGGAGCAGTGGGGTTAAAAATGTCCATTTGAATAGTTATCGGATATATTACTGCCTGCTTAAGACTGGCACCAACTGGAACTAAGGGTACTTCAGTGTTCAGTACTTATTCGTTTGTATGGCATTACACAATATGTGACGTCACCTACACAGACTGCTAATTGTCGCTCTGATATGGTACCATGAAGAGAAGTAGGAGCCAATATGCTAAAGTTAATCCAAGAACAACTTCTGTTGTTCCTCTCATACCTCAGCAGTTAACCAATGATTACGAATTATTCAGGGATTAATGACTATAGTTACATTTAGCATATTTTTCATTCTCTTGAAGTTAATAAGCCAAAAAAAAAAACGCAGCTTGTCATCTTACCGAGAAACCAGAAAATGTAAACTCCTCTGTCCTGTCGGCTCTCAGTTCTGACAGTGGAGACTCCTTACTTAAATGTGAAATCAGAAAGTGTTACCATGTCAACAGCCGTATGTTCTTCCTTAGGTTCCTGTGTTCTATGTTGTTACTATAGAAACAAATGAGAACAGGGGCCTTAATATAAACCTGTGATTTTTCATACAGCTAGCACTACTATCAGTACTTTATTGCGTGTGTGTGGGGTGAATTTACTGTAGATGTGTGATTGCAACAGATAAACACAGGCTTACAAATTAAACACACAAAGTAGTAAACACTGACCTTTAATTCCACTTGAGAGAGAGAGAGAGAGAACTAATGACCTTTAATTTTACTCGTGCTGACACACCGGGGCCGTCCTGGGAGCGGACACGCGCTCTGATTGGTCAGCTCGGGGCCGCGCGCTCAAAGGAAATGGGTCGGGTTAGCAGGTCACGTGGTGCTTTTAGCTCCTCTCGGAGCGCAAAGGATTCTCACTCGCGCTAGTGCGCGCCCACCGTCGAGTACACACACTTATATACACAGGCACCGGCAGCGAGCTCGTGCGCGGCTCTAGCTACTGAGTGCTCGGGGCGGCGCGCGTGGAGGGAAGTCGCGAGGATGACCGCGCGGGAGTGAACCCCGGAGGCGCATTGCAGTCTGGGAAAGAAGGACATGCCTGCTTAGCGCAGTCGAATGTGTTTTTAAGCGAGATACTGAGGGGTGGAAAAAAACACACACAGGTGGGTCATTTAATGTTTCCCGTTACTGGAGCTCGCGCAGTCCTTTTCGACGCGTTGGTGTTGCATGAACAGCTCAGAGTTTGATACCACCAAAGAGGTCTGTACACGCATGCACGCACGCGCTTTCTTTTTGAACGTGTGTTTGCTTTGCTTTATTGTGCACGTGCGTGCGTGTGTGTTGTTAGGTGCATTTTTCCCGCGTGCTACAGCTCATTGTGAGACCCATATTGTCCTTTCCCGGTATTGTTAGTAGGGTAGGGTGTGGAACTGCAAGTTAACCCCTACTCCACTTTGCTATTAATAGTTTTTTTTATTTAAAGAAAAAGAAAGAAAGTCTATCTGGAAGATGGGCGGGACGCACGCGGAATCTGCAGGAGGGGCTCCGGAAAGAACCGAGAGGGTCACTGACTAAAAGTTTCTCAAGTGGCGGCCTGGGAATGGCGATGAAACATGATACTATAAGACGCTGTGTGTTTATCTAGTTCCCAGTGTTCGTTTTGCGTGAGCAGTCTTTGTGTCGTCACGCGCCATAACCTCGAGCACGTTGCGCACGTGATGCATTTGTTTACTCGCATGCATGTTCCCGGAGTCTCATGGCGCCTCCGTTTATATCAGTAAACTGTGATCACTAATAAAATACATATTGTGTGTTTTTAGACAGTAAACACCAGTTGACTGGTTCACGTGTAAACCTAGACTGAGCCCCCTGCTGGACAGAAATTGTAGCGGTATTGTTTTTTGATTTCATCATTTTTGATGACGGTTAGCTGTACTAATCTATCGAACGTCCAATGAAACGCTTCCTAGAATGTATACGTCCCGCCCCTTTCTCTACTGTGGTAGCTTTTTTTTTCTTTTCTTAAATAAGTAAACATTTTTCACTTTGCTTATTCTCCCACTCCTTTCGTGTTATTATTCGCGAGTTAATTTAGTTGGAAGAAGGCGTAGTTTGAAAGTTACGTCTCTTTTCAGAAGAGCGTAGCACAAACCTGCGGCTTGTTTCATGGCGTCGCTACATCAGACTGCGCAATAACATGATTCCGTGTTTATGTATCGCTGAGGCTTCCCCATCAGAAAGATTAAGTTATATAATTTTAGCATCGCGTAATAGCATAGCATGATATGTAAAAATAATAGGCACTAGACTTCGCTCCGGTATGTACGGCATAACTCCTAAAACCACACATCAGTGCTCTAAGCTTAGCCATGCGATTAAAGAAAAGCGCTAAGTGTTGATTATGACCTCAATCAGCTTGATGCTCACAAGTTCTTGAGGTAACTTAAGTAAGTAGTGTTTTCTGTTTGTTAGCATGCCTCACTTTACGTTCCGACATTGCTACTAAGCGGTTTTCCCGTGAGTTTCATGTCATCCCGTACCTTCCTCCCATCAGCAAGATATGTGTCGTATCAGTGCTCACACAGATTTAAACAAGAAGAATTTAGCCGTGCGCAAAAAATTCTACACGTGTATGAGACGTTTATCCCCACGCAGTCCGAGAGATCAGAATTAATTTTTCCTCCACATGAGAAAGAGGATCCATGGGCTCTTTTTTTCCTAGATCGCTGTGCAGGACTGGGCTTGTGCGTCCCACAGAAGCATTGTTTGCATTGAGCTGTTGAACTGCATTAGCTGGCCAGCTAGCTAGGAATCCTAACTGCATCCGATTGGTGAATTACACAGTTGATGACTGAGCTGTAAAGTAGGTTAAAAAAAAAAAAAAACCCACTGCGGACATTTCGATGAACGTGTGCGTTTTGTTAGCATCAAGCTAGCCAGCTAACATTAGCGATCGAGTTTATAACACGTGTACTTTCTGAATTTAGCAAACCGCGCAGTCGGTTTTGTAGATGTAATCAAGTAACGTGCGTCTGTGTTGATCGATCTAAAGTAAATTCTACAATGAACTGGTTTCAAGTGATCTTTTAATGACTGACAACAGTGTGAGCGGCCGTGCTGATGCCAGGTCATGTGCTACACTCAGAGTTGAGGAGACCTTCCTGATAGGAATTCCTAGTTTTTGGAAATCCTAGCGATTTTCTTTGGTTTTACCCCAAAAAAAAAAAAAAATCTGAAGTTGAAAATTCTGTGTTTCGAGCTTTAGTCTGCTAGCTAGCTGACTAGCTTAGCCAAAGCCTTGAAGCAGTTGTTCGTGAAGTAGCTAAGAATGTTGGGTAACGGATGTCTAATGAAAAATTTACGGTATCTTGTTTCATAATTGTTTTCGCAGCAAAGTTTATATGATATTTGTGCTGTGTGCTCGTTAGGTAGTACTGCCTTTTTTTTATTCTATTTTTTTTTTATAGAAGACTTTTACCTCTCTGTAAATGTGATTTGATCAGCTCTCCATGCCGACACATGCGAGGGGAAAGATAACACTAATAATATCTTCGTATAAGCTTCACCCTCGCTCGAGCTTCAACGTCGCGTCCGAATCTGGCTCCGGGTTCAGTTTGGAGAGCGCTCTGTTCACAATCCAGGCAAATTCCGATGACTTCAACTACTGTAAAATTCACCTCTTTGTGTTTTTTCCCCCATCTGTCGGAATATCTGTTTGGAAACGCGAAACATTGTTTTCAGATGTTGCTTTTAACACATGTACATCACAGAAGCTCCACATCTCACATTATTATGTAATAACCTGTCCATGATCTGCAGATTCCACAATTGAGTTTTATTTTGTGTGTGTAGGTGTGAGATCATCATATCAGATTATAAGTGCTGTTTGTACAGTTTTTGTGGAGGTCTGCTTTCGGTGTTTGGAGAATGCTCAGATTCGGCTCGTAGGTTCTTTATCAAAAGAATAAAAAGGGTGTGTGTGTGGCGCTTGGATTGCAGTCATAGTGAAATGGCTAATGCAAATGGAGCTGTACTTCAACCTGAGAAGTTTGTGATGGGGAGAGAGAGAGAGAGGGAGAGAGAGGATGACTGGATGAATCCTTGTCCCTTGGTTGTCCTGACCACAATGGTGCATTGATTGAACCGGACACTCTGTGGGGGGCGGGGGGGTTGTGACTGTGCCATCGTACTGCGGGTGTCCAGTCCCCCTCTCTGCGAGTGTGTGTGTGTGTGTGTGTAATGCCAGATCCCCTGCATTTGTTTCCCACAAGTCAGCATAGTAACAGCCTGTGTCGGGGGGGGGGTGTTTGAGTTTGAGAGATAGCGAGAATAATAGACTGTATCTGGAGACTGTGCAGCTGTTGTAAATACCAGCAGTCTTGTTACTCTTTCTCTCTCTCTCTCTCTCTCTCTCTCTCTCTCTCTCTCTCTCTCTCTCTGATGGTGTGCCTGAGTGTGTGTTGCATTGCGTAACCCGTTCCGTCTCGGTCCATCTGTCCCAGACACACACTGTTCTGTTCCCAGACTTCCGTGGTCACTTGCAGGACCTGGAGTTAACTTTTTTTTTGCCGATGCGGGAATTTCTTTCCCTCACGCAGGACGACGTTCTGCTCATTCCGAAGCCTTCACGGAAATGGCGGTAGATGGGAGAAAAGTTCCACGGTACAAATGTGACGTGCCATGTGTCTGTGCCAGCACGTCTCGCGTTAATCTTACAGCCCAAATCAGCTTCACACCAAGCTGACCTCGTCCCCGTGTTACTCGTCTGTTTGATTTTGACGAGTGATTTGTTGACTTTAAAACAGCACACTGTATTTTGGCCTAGCTTTATGTCTGAGCGGTACAAAGCGCTCATTACCATATTACTTCTTGTAGTTATCATTAGGCCCTGTAGGTTAGTCGTCGCTATAGTGACGATAGCGTATTCTGTTTTGTCATTAAGTGTTTCGCAGAAGTTCTGACAAATATTTGTCAGTTGCTCAGTTACTGATTTTAGATTAAGAAATGAAACTAGCTGTGTGTGTGTGTGTGTGTGTGTGTGTGTGTGTAGATTTTTGTCCCCATGTGAGGACCAAATGTGAGATTTTACTATCCTTTTGAGGACCGTTTCGGATGGTCCTCACAGTGGGTTTTAAGGGTTTTGTAAACAATAAGAAAAAGTAAAAGAGCCAAAAAGTTTCCTTTTCATTACTGAGGTTCGGTTCAGATGCAGCGCAGCAGTAATTATCTGCGTTAATCGTTATATCAGTGGGCGGACCTCACAAAGATGGTAAAACCTTCGTGTGTGTGTGTGTCTCTGGCACATGCTTTTGTTGTTGTTCGACAGCGTTTGTGCTGTCACCGTGACAACAAGATAAAATTGGTCGGCCCCGCCTGCTCCGCAGGGTCAGCCGGTGAGGCTCTCAGGGATTTAGCACATGGATTTGTTTAATCAGCTTTATGCTCCCGCAGATGCTTCAACATAACCTTCCGTGCTTTCTACTCAGTCACTCTCAGCCCGAGACTGGAGTTAGTTACTTTTATCAAACCTCTTCAAGCATATAGTGCTCTCTTAATTATCCGAATGGAAAAGACGAGTATATGTACAAAGGGCAACTTTTAGCCAAATGGTTACTTGCAATATTGTACAAATGTTCCTTAATAAATACATTCTACACTGCGCTAATAGCAGTCCAGAAATTCTGAATTAGCGTGTTATTTTTCTGCCATAGTAGAAGTTATAGGAGGCGGGGCTTAAGTTTTCAATGGTAAAGCTGAGAGCACTGAATTTCACATGAACACATGTTCCAGAATAATGTTTATACATGCCGGACTACAGAAATCTAGCCTGTTCTATCCAGCTGTGCCCCAAAAACATGTGTAAATGAAGTGGTTATTTGCGGTTCTGTGTGCTGTGGGTGGAAC
Organism: Notoglanidium macrostoma; assembly: GCA_030068235.1. Lineage (NCBI taxonomy): Eukaryota > Metazoa > Chordata > Actinopteri > Siluriformes > Auchenoglanididae > Notoglanidium > Notoglanidium macrostoma. Next base: position 31,351,641 of record JAQQZR010000023.1, read on the forward strand.
TTTGTTTTGGAGGAAGTGGTTTACTCTTGTGGCATATTCTCTTGTGGTGCTTCATGTATGATATAGTAAGCATTGCTTAACGTTTCTTGCAATGAATCATCGATACGCAGCTGTTATTAGGATATTATTCAATGGTGTGTCCGCTTCTTTCAAACGTTGAAACAAACCAACAAGGTGAAATAAGAGAGTAATCGTAAAAATAAAGATAAATCATGAATGTTCTTTCTCCACCCTGAGCGCGCGCTGTCTCTCTCTCTCTCTCTCTCTCTCTCACTCTCTCTCTCTCTCTCTCTCTCTCTCTCTCTGTGTGTTCCTCTTCTCTCTCGGGTGAGTGAATATTGGAGAATAATAAAATGGCTTTTTGAACTCTCTCTCTCTCTCCCCATCTACTAAAGCGATGCATAACCTTTTCACACACAAAGGAAGGTGAGCACTTATAATGCTGTGTGTGTGTGCGAGAGGTCACTGAAACATTTAGTGAGGGAAATAACGTGGGGGAGGAAAAAAAAAGTTTCCCATTACCATCCCGCCTTTTTGTCTGTCTCTCTGTCTTTGTGTCTGGATCTCCACAGGAATGCTCCTCTGCAGTGAGGATGGTGTGTGTGTGCGCAAGTCTTTCCAGCTTCTCGCTCTCCTTTATTAAAGAGTAATAAACCAGAAAATATAGCGCAGTCTCACAGCCTCTCTCTCATTGTGTGTGCACAGGTTTTTAGCTGAGCAGGGAGATGAGCAGCGAGATGAGTGCTGAGGTCATGTCCCCCACCAGCGCCGGGCAGAAGGAGAGATATTTTGACCGGGTGAACGAGAACGATCCGGAGTACCAGCGCGCTCGTAACATGCCGGCCGACCTGCGCCAAGATTTCAACATGATGGAGCAGAAGAAGAGGGTCACACACATCCTGCACAGTCCTGTGAGTCCTCCACACACACACACACACACACACACACACACACACACACACACACTCCTATCAGTCTTTTAGTAAAGTTGTGTAAATCTATGCACAAGCCAAACTGATTGACATTTCGGCCGGATTTACAAAAGTTTCGCAAAAAAACACTAATTTCTTCATACTCGCAAGATCGTGAGTGCCACACCTCTTGTGTAAATGCTCGCTCAAATAATTTAGTAAATCCATTTATATCCAGTGTGATAAAACAGGCCCAATGTTGGCCCACAGAAGAATCCCTTCTACATGGCTCTCTAAGGGAATTTGAGTGCAGCCAATAGGAGAGCAGTAGGCGTGTCTCCAGAAAGCGAACTATCAAGCACATTTACTGGTGTGTTTTTAGCAGAATTGCGTCCACCTGAATTGTGCAGAAGAGTTAAAACGTGTGACTCAATTTAGAAAGTAGGCCCGAGTACGTTTGATTTGTGGTCAGAATTGACAAAACGCCTTGTTTTGCTGGTGAAATTGCTGTTTGTGTATATATATTCTGCATTCGTCCTGTATGTGTGCGCCAATGAAACCATGGCAACTAGCTGAAATATGAACGCCCACTACAGTACAGCGATCTTGAGTGATGCATGGTGAGAAATCGCTGCTGGTCTGAACACGGTGTAATAGAGCAGTGCTCAGTGTTTGAAGACGTAATCTCCAGTCCTGAGAGCTTTTAGTGAATCCAGTCGAGTTGTACGCATTTACAGCTGAGAGTCACAGCTGGCTTACCACACCCGTCTGACACACACACACACACACACACACACACACACACACACACACACACACACACAGGTCTCACGACAGTGAGTGCAGTGGTGGCTGATCTGCTGTGGTTCCGGGTATAAAGCAGTTTTACAGCTGAGTTATGCGTGTGTGAGAGAGCATGATTATTCTTGGGCAGTCTCTTACATAAATGTGTGAATTTTTTTTGTGCGTCCTTGAGTTGTGTGCGCGCGCGTTGTGGTTTGGTAGATTATATATTGTCCAGCGTTTCAGACTGTAGGCTGTAGTTAAGGCCCAGACAAGCCTCTGCTTTCAGGAGGAATCCTCTGCCATCAGGATAGAAATGAAAATGTATCGGTCTCTAGCTCATTGTTCCTCCAACCCTGCGTTGCCCCCAAACCCAAGAAGGCATGGCTAAACCATATGGCTAAACCATAACCCTTGGGTGGGACTAGACGTGTAGCCCCGCCCCGTGTGTTGCCTCACCTCATTCCCCAGGCTGCAGCTGGGTGTACATACCAGACCAAACGTTCCCCCAAATTGATCGCTCTCGGTTTAGAATAGCTTTCATTTCAGCCAGTGGTTTAGCTGTTGACTTTGTCCACCCCTGTAAAAGCCCAGATTGGTTTATTTTGGGTTTTGTCCTTGTTGTTGTTTTCCCAAGCCTGCTTCAGCAAGCAACAGTCACAAACTTTGAGAATGCCACTGATTTAATCATAACACAATATATAATAATTCAGTTATTTTTGAAGCGTTCACACGCATAGCAATAAGCCACGAGGCTAAAATAACCACAAGGATAAAAAAATATAAAACGGCTGGGCGTGTTCATTTATGCTGAAAAGGGCGGCCTGGGAAAGAAGCGAACACCTGCGAAACTAAATTCTGACGCATTGTGGTGTTTTGTGTGTGTGTGTGTTTTCATGAGGTCATCGGATCATACCAGCTGTGACTGATCATGTTACAAGTGTGGGCATGTTGAGTGTGGGTGTTTTACTAATATAATGTCAGTGGTGATGTTTCCCATGATCGTATGTCAACACACACAAGCACAGGTCAGAAACGTGGTCTCGCTGTTCGGGGTGATGAAGGCAGTTTAGCAACAATGACACGGTTCTTGGTGGCTGATTTGTCTAGAACAAAATGTGAAGAGTGTAAGCATCAGCAGTGTTGCTCATAGATAATTTTTTTTTTTTTTTACAAATATCAATATTTTATTGTGTGTAGAAGGAAAAGTTGCTTGATGGACGTTTTTACAATTAAAGGTAAAAACCTTTAATTGTAGATATTGTGAAATTGACTATATGGAGTTGCTTGTTTAACATTTGTAGTAAAGATTTCTGGTCATTTGTTAATGTATATTTAAAATATCCCACAGAAATCTTGTCCAATCAGCTTGCCAGCTAGCTAGAAATGATTTCTTGCATTGGTGCTAGCCTATTTACACTTTGCTTAAGAGGAAATTGGGGCTATTTTGGATGGAGTTACTAGTAGCTGCCTTTTCAGAATAGTCATATTACAGTGTTATAAAACACTTTTTTTCTCTCCTTGTTTTAAACAAGTCATTTAAAATTTGCGTGGTGATTTCATGGAAACATGCTAGCGGCTTTAAATGGCTAAAAGTAGTTAGTTTAGCACCGTCAGAAGGGCAGCATGGAAAAAACACCATCATGTGCTTATGTGAATTCACCATCATACTCTGTGTGTGTGTGGGGGGGGGGGGGGGGGGGGGGTTGGAACTGTAAAGC
>JAQQZR010000023.1:31362033-31374322 GCA_030068235.1 Notoglanidium macrostoma
TGTGTGTGTGTGTGTGTGTGTGTGTGTGTGTGTGTGTGTGTGTGTGTGTGTGTGTGTGTGTGTGTGTGTGTAGGTTCGTGTCAGTAAGGAGCAGGACCACATTCTCATCATCCCCAGAGGGCTGTCATTCGCCGAGGCTACAGCTTCTAATCTGGTAAACACACACACATGTTTGTTTTTCTGTTCTTGTGAGGACCTTTCTTTGACATAATGCTGAACCTCCTGAGCCTTAAACCTGACTTTTAACCTTAACCTCAGTAAGCAGCAGGAAATAATTTCCTTGTAAGTGTTTTCCAAATCAAAGCTGTTAACACAAAATATTTAGTGAGGACCCGGTGATTGTAAGGACCTGTGACACCGTCCTATCATTGTGAGGGCCAAAACCCGAAGAAAAGTCATCACAATGATGGAGTCGTGTCAAATGTCCTCACAGCCACCTGGGGTAAATATGTGCATGTACACACGAAGAGAACAAGCCACACACAGATGTTTAATGCATGTTGTTAAGGTCCTTAAAAAAGGTGCCACAGTGACGATCTTTGCTTGATGCTTGAAAGTCTTAAAAATGCTTGGTTTACATAGTCGTACCGTCACTGCTTGTGATTATTGTGAAAGAACAACTAGAGAAACCTTGATTTCCATACTATAATTGGATTACATAAACATCTTGCAAGAAAATGACGTTAGGGCGACGTGCCAGATAGCATATCAAGGCATTTGAGCATTGCGCTGTAATCGCAGATTATTTCGGTGACGGTTTAACCCCCCGTCTGCCACTCGTGCAATGATTGTCTGATAACATTCCCATGTCGTAGCAGCTGCTGTTGTTTTGATGAATTCCTGCTCATCAGCTGATAACACTGGAACGCAGTGTGTGAGCCTCAGGCACTCGGCCTTGCCCCGGCGTTCCTTGTTTGCCTTCAACTAATTCAATAGTCACAATATCGGCAGCGTGAGTCCGAGGTCACTACCGAGAAACATGAATCCGTCACTGTTCAAGTCTAAAATGGAAAGAATTGTTCTTTTTTAAGGGGGGAGGGGTTACATTTTCAGTAGTCAGTAAAATCCGATGCATAAACAGTATGAACTGGGGATTATATTTCAGAATTGTTCATTCACACTCGTGTACTGGTTTGAACTGGTTTGGTCTTGCCTGCCTTGAGGATGAGAAACATGCTCGTTGAATTGAAATGAACTGAGACATCTCTTTTCTCAGAAGCACATAATCCAGCTGGTTACATAACGCAGTGTGTTGGAGTGTGTGTGGGCGAGTAGATGATGCTTATTGATTTCGAGGAGAGCCTTTCTGATGTGCTGCTGCCGCAGAGACGTTGTTAGAGGCGAGTTATGTAAGGAATGAAACATGACAGGAAGTGATGTTACAGAGAAATAATCAGCGATCAGGTGGTTCCTGTAATCAACCGCAGAGTTAATTATTTTCCCAACAATATTATTCCTCATACACCACAGCACACAGTTGAGTGCAAAAGTTTGCACCCCCACCTTAGTTTAAAGGGAGGTCTATAGTTTAATCGTGTTTGTTTAATAACGCTTTCCTGTTACATAATAACACTTTACTGGTTACAGCCAGCATGCCTCGTTCCCCAGGTGTCATTCTTGGCATGCTCAAAAGTTTGCACACCTTTCTAAATGCAGTAGTTTTCTTATTATGAAAATGTGTCTAATGACCGTCTCTTCTCAAAACTGCATCAGTGCCGTAATTAATCCGCAGCTAATTCGTACTATTTTCCGTCCCTCGCTCTGCAGGTGAAGGTGAACATCCTGGGCGACGTGGTGGATCAGGGCTCCACTAACCTGCGCGTCGACATGGCCAGCTTCAGCCCGCACGCCGCCATCTACTCCATGAGACCGGACGCACGCTGCCTCATCCACTTACACACCCCGGCCACAGCAGCCGTGAGTATTGTCACGCTGGTCCTGTGGTGTCCGCCGCATGGCATTCTGGGAGTCCTGAAACCTCACCCTCCTGTCTATCTTCGCGCAGGTGTCGTCAATGAAGTGCGGCCTGTTGCCCATCTCTCAGGAGTCGCTGATCCTCGGAGACGTGGCCTACTACAACTATAACGGGAGTCTGGACGACAAGGAGGAGAGGGCGGAGCTTCAGAAAGCACTCGGGCCTTCAGCCAAGGTTCTCGTTTAAATGCTTTAATATAAAAAATCTGGCCCATTTGTTATCTTCGCAACAAAGACACAATATTGACGTTTTGAAGAATGCCTAAATGTAAAAGATGCACACTAAAGGTGTGTTTTTCAGTTAACGTGCACTTGCAACTGAATCCTGCTGTTCTCCAGGTGCTCGTTCTGAGGAATCACGGTGTGGTGGCTTTAGGAGAAACCATTGAAGAAGCTTTCCACTACATTTACAACACCCAGTTTGCCTGCGAGATTCAGGTAGGTGTGGGTGTGTGTATTAAATGCATTTGTGTGATCTGTTTTCAGTACCGGGACTTTACGCCAGTCAAAAAAAAAAATCCAGCTGTAAAATGTGTGTTCACTGCAGAAGAATGCCCCAGCATGTGCTTTGTTAATGAATTATAGGGAGATTTAGGGGAATTTCTGCTCTTCAGGACAGATCCCTGCTCTGGAGTAAACAAGCCATATAACACGCTAAAGTGTGTGTGGATAAAAAACAGCCCTTGGTTTTGAGTTATGATCTTATTTATATTAAGTGTCTGCATAAAACTTCCTTCATTTCCCAGGGGCGAGTGTGTAAATAAGTTTATTATCTCGGTGTGTGTGTGTGTGTGTGTGTGTGTAGGTGAAAGCGTTCTCATGTGCAGGAGGAATGGAGAACCTCATCGTGTTGGACCTAGAGAAGTATAAGAGCAGGACGCAGGGCGTGGCCGAGGCCGGCGTGAACATGGGCTCTCAGCAAAAGTGGAAAATAGGAGAGCTCGAGTTCGAGTCACTCATGCGGATGCTCGACAATCTGGTGGGTGTGTGTGCGCGAGAGGGAGTCTCCAGTTTTGTCCGTTTGTGTGTATCAGGGTTGTGATCTTTGTTTACTTTATGCTAGGGTTACCGAACAGGCTACGCTTACCGCCACCCAGTGGTGCGGGAGAAACCACGGCACAAGAGCGAGGTGGAGATCCCCGCCACGGTGACAGCGTTCTCATTGGATGAGCCGACTGACGCATCCCGCCTCCATTTCCGTCTCCTCCAGCAGCGGCAGCAGAGGGAGAAAACGCGCTGGCTCAACTCACCCAACTGCTATACCAAGATCAACGTGGTGGATGGCGGCGGCGCTGAGGAAAACGGCCGCTTCAAGACCATGGTGTGTGCCTGTTTTTCTCTGTGTGTGTGTGTGTGCGTGTGAGTGTGTTCTTAGCAGTTTGTTCACTTTTCAGTGTATGTAGGTGGATGCGTAGGAGGGTGGCTAAAAAAGTGACATTTATTGCAGCATCCGTGCCTCTGTGTGTACAGAACACAACCATTGGCTTCCTGCTGCCATCTAGTGGCAAGTTTAAGTATTTACAATGTTTTAAACGACCAGTCGGACTCCACTGATCCATATAAAACCCCAAAGTGCGTTTGTCAAACAAGATCCCTGAATGATTTCTGCTGAATTTTTCACATCACATGCCGTTCTTCAGCTCATATTTACTGCAAATGATATTTTGTGCAAAAGTTTGCATACCCTTAGGCCAAAACGGAGGCCTTAAACAAAATTTGAATCATATTAATAAAGCATTTAGGTTGCAAGTTTCACAGATTTTTGTTCATTCATCTTTCCTTCAAGAAACAAAAATGGCTAAATAGTGCATTTCTGAGTATGAAAGTCAGTATAAATGTTTGCCACTCCATTTCTTTTTTGGTATGCCCAATATTCGTCTAGTTTTTGCCCATTCTTCCTGTTAGAACTGTTATAAATCTGGACAATGCTATACCTATGTCTGTAATATTTTGAATTGCAGAAAACACTCGCTATTAATATTTTAACAATTTAGAATGAAATCATGGGTACAATTTTCTGTCTTTAAAAACATCATGATGGATGTAAACTTTTGCATTGAACTAAATGTTTTGAAATTTTAAATATACATTAGTGATGTTTAAAATGCCTCTTTTTAACGCATGTCCTCCTGATGAATACAGTTTTACATGAATATCTTGCTGTATTATTCACAGTGGTTTTTTTCTTTTTCCTTTTTTTTTTTAATTCTCTCAGTGGATGAGGTCTGAAGATGGCAGCAGCAGCAGCGGGACTCCGATCTGCATTGAGGACCCAAACCAGTTCGTCCCTATGAACACCAACCCAAGCGAGGTTCTCCAGAAGAGGAATAAAGTACATCTCGCTCACAGCTTCGTCCAGCTTTTCTTTGCAGTTTTTTTTGTCTATTTTTATCTGTGTTGAGTAGAAAAAGACAAAAAAAAAATGTATAATGTGAACAAATGAGAGGACGTGTGTTGAAATCCAGTTTCCAAATTGACGGGCACTCTGTCTTTGCCATTTATTTTTTTAATTATTTGCCTCACATCTGGATGAAGCCCTTTTTTCATTTTGGCCTGTTTCAGATCCGAGAGCAGAATCGCTTTGACATGATGTCCGCGGGCCCGCAGTCTCAGCTCCTGGCTGGCATTGTCGTAGAGAGACCGCCGGTGAGTCCGAGTGATGAGGGGGAAAATCGCATGATGGCGTTAGTGGTAGGAGATTTTGTGCCTGTAGTTCTCTTGATGACCACTGGGTGTCACCAAACTCCAATATTTAGTGAAGTGAATGAGCTCGTGATCTCTGTGGAGATACAAGAAAATGGATTTATCGATGAATAAATATACAGCTATGATGATAATATGATTTTAATATGATATAAATGACAAGATAAAAAAAAAAAAAGCTTTTATTGTGGTTATGGCAACAGTTCCAGTTCACCTCTTTAATTGCCTGTGTAGTATAAGGTTTTTGTATTTGTATTTATTCTCAAACTGTGATGTAATGTTCATACCACTAAACTGTTTTGTTGCTTTACGGTGGAATTATGAGCCTGCAGTTCTCCTGATGACCACTGGGTGTCACCAAATTCTAACATTCAGAGACGTCAATGTACAGTTCGTAAATCTATCCTTGCTTAATATAGTTCGTGTTTGCGTTTTCTTTTAAAGCAGCAGCTCTCTGCGAAGGTAAACTGGCTTCTCAGTTTGTGGCTTATGATTGGATGCCTTCATTTCAACTATTCATTTTTTCTCCCACCATACATTCCATCTTTAATGCCCGAGTTGTCAGTTTTGCATTTTTGTTATTGTTCCTTTAAGTTTCAGTGATTCCAGGGTGTGAAAATGAAACGTGTGCACACAATACTGAGTGTATTATACTTTAATCTCCCTCATCATCATCTTTGTCATCACTCATTCAGCAGGTTTTCTGGATATGAGTATAATGTCATATTTCTTCTGGGTGTTGTCACAGTGCACGTGTGGGTGTGAGATGAAGCGCAGGGTTTACACTTGACTGACTCTGCTTTTGTTTCATCCGCATATAGCCGTACACGGGTGGAGATGAGGAGGAGGCTGAGTCGTTGCCACCCAACCCCTTCAGCGAGCTCAGCAAGAGAGATCTGGACGACTACAAACAACAAGTAGAACGCCAGCAGCTGGGGCTCGACGGTAACGCACGCACGCACTTATTTCTGTTTACAGACTCAATTGTACAAATAATTAGCAATTATAATTACACATAATTATTCCCATCGAAACTGGATGCTGGAAAAAAAAACAGTTTCTTATCAGTGCTACTCTTTTCTGAGGTGGATTATTTAACCACGCCTCTGGCACTGATGATTATACAGGACGTAACACAGATGGTGAAATACTTTGACACGTGTTAACAGTCTGCATTTTCACATCACTGGTGACTGCTAAACGCACTGATAGCAAGACACGCCACCAAAAACAATGACACGATAGTTTACACGATAACGTAATAAACTCTTTCTGACAGCTGGAGACATAGCAAAGTGGCCTGCTAGCGTAGTATGTATAAAAGTTTTTTGTAGCTGAATATTTAGCTATTAAAACAGGACACTCTGATGCAGCTATGGGTAATCTCTAGCTAGCTAGCATGATAACGTAAAATTATTAACTAGTATCTACTTGCCGAACTATTGGCTAGCTGTGGAAGAGATTAGCAATTTTACTAAATTTTATATTTACAGTATATTTAGCACCGTAGAGCATGGTTTGGGATGTAGTCACGGGTCGTAAATCTGCATAGTGGCTACTAATCGTTAAGCTATCTTGCTAGTCATTTAGTTAGCACCTCTTTTATCGTGCTTGTAGTGTTTATACAGTATGTGGATTGGGACACAACCTCCTTCGATTACAGCCTGCCTTTTGTTGGAAACGGTCTGATATTTGCACCAAGCCTTAGCAACTCGCACACACATGCAAGCACACACACCTCTGTGTCTCAAAAAAAACGTCACTGTTGCACACACATTAGCTGTCCATGCTAATCTCATGAGCTAACCCTGTCTTAGACACTCAGTCGATACACACATTCTCTAATCCAGTCCACTGTTACTAATGTGTGTAATGGGCCCACAGGGGCCAGTTATAGACACCCCCCCCCCCCCCCCCCACACACACACACACACAAAGTATGGAGAAATCAATCTCACATGGGGACATAAAATAAGCAAAATTACATTTAAAACCTGATACCATTGCATTTACTTGAATTTACAAGGAATTCCACTGCTATTCATAACCTAAAGCTTATTAGATGGCTAACATATTGGATTATTACAGTCTGGTGCAAAAGTTTGTACACCCTTAGAACCAAGTCATCCATTTTGTTAAACATGAGCTCTTGGTGAATGAGACGATTTCTTGGAGTTCCTTTAAACCGTCTTAAAAACGTTAAGACCTCATTCATGACCAAAACACTGGTTCCTTGGGTTCCTGACACACTTCTTTAAATACTCCTTCCACTTTCTGTCTCTAACTCTAATCCTGTGTGCTGCATGAATCACTGAGATCCCAAATGTGAATGAAATAACAGACTCCTTCCTAACCAACGACGCAGCCACGAGCATAACGTTTAGTGCGAATGTTTAATCCACCTTTGGTCCTTTTGAGATCCTGGATCAGTGATCTGTTTTCTCACCAAAGCCTAGTGCTTGCTGCACTACTTTAGCGATGCGAGGAGTTCCGGTACACCATTTTCTCAGTCTGAGAACGATTGCATATTAAATATTTTCAAGCAGGTCTGGTTTACTGGATGATCGGTCACGTAGTATGAACCTCGCTGGGCCTAGAAGAGGGAACTGCAAAGAGAAATAGCCAAGGAGGGTAAATCGGATGAGAGGAAATGGGATCTATGCGCCGTCACGCGCAGCAGATAACTGAATCCGGTTTGTTATCCGAGTACAAAACAGAAGCCCTAACAGGAACACTTCTTTAGAAAGTTATCCTAGAAAGAAAGGATAAAAACAAACACGACATATGTCTAGTATTTAAATATCTATTTCAAGCTATCAGTCAGTATGAGTGCAATTAGCCATGCATGCTAACATTCTTTCATATAAGCAACAGTTACAGATACGACCTGCGTCTTTTTTCTAAAGCGAACGCAAGTACGGTTCTCCAGGAGCCGAAGTTGAATTCCTCAGAAGCTGCATGTCTCACTCTAACCTGTCTCGCTCTAACTGTGTGTATGTATTTGTGTGTGTGTGTGTGTGTGTGTGTGTGTGTGTGTGTGTGTGTGTGTGCGTGCACTAATCCCTCCTCCACTCACGGCTGCAGAGGAGGAACAGGATCAGCTAACGTCTGACGATGCTTCCACGCTCTCACCATCTGCCTCTCAAACTCAGTCCCCACAACACACACCTGCTAAAGAAGGTAGAGGCGCAGTGGTCTGTACATAAAAGTGTGTGTAATGTTCGAGTCCTGCATAAACAACGAAGACCAACGCTTAATAATTATAAAAGGTCAAACTTTTAATAAGTGTTAAACGCTTTAGCAGATTTCTATATTTAAGATGTAATGTACGTTAGTGTTTTTGGCAGGAAAAGAAAGATTAGATCCTCCTTGGTTTTTTTTTTCCCCTTTTGTTACTTTGAGCATCACATGACAGGAACAGTTGTCTAATCAATTGATAAATAATTCAGTTACCAAAAATCATTATTAGCAAGAAGAATTTATTGATTTTACTACTTTTATTTTCCAAAATACCTATAATTTTTCTTAAGTAAATAAATCAGCTATGATCTTGTTGTCCAACATCAGCATTATAGTTAGCTTATTTGCCAAAAGGAGGGGGGGAATGGCTGGCTAGAAATAGCAATGAAAACAATATAAATTTCTTAGCTACATCATTTTTGAAATATAAAAAATCCACAATATTTTCTAGCTACCTTTATTTTTAGCTAGGTTTTGGATGTTCTTGAGCTTTCAGGCTGAAAAATTAATCCGATTATTCTCAAGAATTGGAATGGAAACTCCGAAGGTTTTTTGTTCCTATTCTGGGGGGTGTGTGTGGATCTGTATAGCTTCTTGATCGTTGTGTCTGGATTTTGTTGTTCCTCAGAGAACCATACGAACGCGCTGCTGAACGGTAAAGGCACGCACGACGAGGCAGAAGAGGAGCTGATCAAGCGCGTGGAGAGCGTGGAGATCACGAGCGAGAAGATCGAGGAGGTGCTCTCGCCCGAAAGCTCACCCTCCAAATCACCCGGCAAGAAGAAGAAGAAATTCAGAACGCCGTCGTTCCTCAAGAAGAACAAGAAGAAGGAGAAGGTGGAGGCCTGAATGCCGTGAGGGAGTAGGAGAGAAGGCGCGGACACAACCTGTCAACCTGTCTGTCTGTCTGTTTTACCCATCGTGTTCACATTTGTTTTAAAGATTTTTGATTTTATTCGAATTTTCTTTTTTTTTTTTTTTTTTAAACAAACTTTGGCACATATTTGGGGAAGGGAACGTGGGCGACACTTATGGCAGTGCAGTGTGTTTAGTAAGAAAAAAAGCTGAGAATTACAAGTCCTGGCAAACTAGTTCTTCCTCAAACTGCACATACACAGGCAGACAGGATACAAACACACAAACCACTCTTATTAATTCTCCGATACATTTTTTATTTTTTATTTTTTTTAAATTGCTAATATTTGTTCCCCTCCCTGACACAACATTTTAACAATCAGTTTTTGAGTTGATGGCTGAAAATAGTTTTTTCGAAAACACACACACACACACACACACACACACACACGATCACGTTTTAGTGAAGTGTATCTCATCATAGCCTCATTCACTTTTAGCCCTTTTAACTCATGTAGCTTTTTTTTTTCCTTCTTCTTTTTTAATGTTTTGTACTCATTTCTACACTTTTACAGAGAGCATGTTTATTTTTCCGCTCGTGTTTCTACAGCCGACCGTGTTCGCTCGATGTTTCTCCGCTCTGTAACTCGGATGACTAAAAACCACACGTATATAATTATATATAAAAGTGAACTGGACGAGTGATGAAGTAATGGGTTATTTTTGTGCCGCACTTTTAACGTAGTCTATATTCTATATAAACAGATGTATGTGCATACAGACGATTTTGAGAGATTTGCAGGAAGTTCGCGAGAAGGCAGGAGGAGGAAGAAATACAGGAAGGAGGATTAAGCTAAAAAAATATATATATGCGCTATTATATATTTGTATCTTTTTATAGAGTTTAAGATAATCCTGCATCCCAGGTAAACGGGGAAAAATCTCATCGCGGCCCCTTTGAGATTCGGAACGAATTGTTTTTGTTTGATGATGTAATCGCAAGACAAAGGTCGTTCAGCTGCCTGTTATTCGAGAAAACCGTTTGTGTGAATCCTGCAGCAGCCTGGAAAACTACAAATTCTCGTGAGAAAATAAAAATGGGTGAATTTTTCAAATTCCAGTGGATGTGAGCGAAATTTGAGGAAAATTAAGGAAAAAACGGTTGAACCAAAAGACAACACAAGAAGATAAAACAACCCCCGAACTCCAACGTTATTGAAACTTTTAAACTGGTTTAAAATTTTATTTTATAAATTTTTTTTTTTTTTAATGGCGGATTTCTGAGATCAAACGTCCACATTTTTAGCACCATTTCAATAAATTCTAAGCAGAAATAAAGCGGAGAGGTGAAAACCTGGATTACTTCGGTCGTTAAGGCTGCACATGTCGTCCCTCGTCTGTTCGGTTTTCGCCGAACACTTCGAGGTTTAAACGGGGGGGAAAACAAGTCGTCTCGAGGCGATCGATCCCAGCGAGCAATGTGAAGTGAATGTGGAGATCGAGTCATCTCTGAACTGTGTAAATAGCACGTGGCTTTCAGGCGCTGCCAAGTAAATTTCGAGGCTGAGCAAAGTGGTGAGATTCAAAATGGTGGTTGGAGGGGAAAAAAGGAAAGAAAAGCTCATGCACGTTTTATTGCTGTACTTTTTTCTCTTTGCAGTTTATTTTCCTTTATATTGTGTATTTTTTTAGTTTACAGAGATTTACACAATTTATTAACCGCTTTTTGGGCGTTAAATCTAATGTTTCTGTTTTCTTGCTCTGATCGAAGACCATTTGCACCTGTTTTTATTTTAAAAAGAATAACTAATGCTTATTTTCTCTGTCGGTTTCCCTTTTTTTGCACTTTCGCATGCAAGTGTGTGAGCCGAACCTCGTGACCTGTGAAGAAAAAAAAACTACAACGTATATAAATTGTAATCTAATGGACTTGCTTTAGATTGTATGGCTAATCGATGTAAATTCACAAATAAAAGTTATTTTAAGAAAACAGCACTGGTCTTAATGCTTTCAGCACCGATTCATCACATGACATGACAGTTTTTTTTCCTACAGGAATATCTCAGTAATTTAAGCTGAATTTCTTTTACTGCATTTTCAATAAAAGGGCTAGCTTTTATACAACAATTCAAATTTGACATTTGTTTCCCACCCTTATTAAAAGTTCTGCATTAACTGAAGAAATGAACTCCTGCACTTGAATACATTTTGCACACGTTCCACTTGACATCATTATGCTGACTCAGCAGTGCTGCTCGATTTCCGTAGTGCAGTACGATGTATAAAGGTCACGCGTGGGCGTGCATGTGCGATTCTTAAGAATAAAGTAAAGCCACATTAAACTACCAAAATTAATCCATAAAAACAGAGTTTAAACTTTTCCCTGTTTACTACAGCTCAAGAGTTCCATGCTTGCCTGTGTATAAGCAAGCACCAACTAAATTCTTAAATATAGACCAATTTATCAAATATTCCTAGTGCTTCAACTCCTATATTTAATTGTAGCCATTTTACAAACTTTGTTTATAGCTTACTCATATCATGGATCTTTTTGCCTATTTCAAGCCAGTATTTAAAGAAGCTAGTTTTCAGTCAGTTGAATCATTTTCAGCTTTAAGCTAGCAAAAAATGTTTAGAAATTGTCGGAAGAATCTCACAGTTGTTTTGTAAAAATTTCCCTGCGATATTCTGTACCTTCAAGTACTATGTTCAAGGTTTTTCCTTCAACTTTGGGCTTTTTTCAATTAGACCGATTAGATTTGTTTTTAACCCTTTAAATATTTGCCAAATTTAAACTCCATCCTTAAAAATTATTTAAGGAATTAAGGAAATCATTAAGTATGTCTTGTTTAGGAACATTCAGTTTAATATAATATAAATGTTTAACAATATGACTATTTAAAGTAGCAAACTTTTGGTTTAACATTGGAAAAACAAAGTCCGGTACAGGATGGGCACCCAATGAGTCTTATAGTCTCTGCAAATTATGGCAAATGGTAAGGGTAAAGGTTATTCACTGACAAAAAAGAAAGGTTTTCATGGAATTTTGGTGTATAATGAGTTTTTTAACTAAAAATTAAATAAAAAAATTAAGGAGTAGGAAGGAAAAGAAAATACATAAATCTAAAACTATGTTTGATATATACTATAAGTAGTTTTTAGTAACATTTAGTAACAAAATCCTTCATCCCAGATGAATGGAAAATTTTAAATCTTTGACATTTCATTGAGGACAATTTTGTTGATAAAGGCTGTACAGCTCTCTGTTATCGAGACAACTCAACATTGCTGTTATGAAACCCATTTATAAGGTTGGGTATTAATGTAGCAGCCTGAAAATTGGCATGAATTCTAACAAAAAACAAACATGATTTTTCAAAGGGTAGGCATTAAAGTACAAATTCAAGTGTGTGGGAGGGAAAATTGTGAATGTTTTAAACAAGAATGTCAGTGAACCTTATAGGAATTCATCATCCAAACTGTCAATTATGGGCAAACTTAGTCTTCTAAATAACAG
>JAQQZR010000023.1:31377676-31392250 GCA_030068235.1 Notoglanidium macrostoma
AAGAGAAAAAATGTAGCCACTCAGACTTTTGTTTGTTTGTTTTTTGTTTTGCTCTGGACCTATGAGACTGCTGTAGCTACTGATTAGTAATAATGTCTTGGACAACCAGAGTTTGGTAACATTCCATCCCCAAGTCTCCACCTTCTAAACCTTTAAGGCGGCTTTGTAACGTAATTTATAAAATTGAATTCTCTCTGCTATTTAACAAATCGAATCAAATAACTGAACATTTGCTTCAGGGTTTTAATGCTGTTTAATGTCCATTTTGAACCATATTGAGTTTTATCATAGTTATCATCATGCTGTAAAGCACCACTCCTTTCTACCGACTGCGTTGCAGTGGTGTTTGGGTCAGTTTAAGTCTAACGATTTTCCTAAAGCCCTTTCACTTTCTGATTTGCTCCTGAGTGTTCACTTCGTGCTCATCGAAATATTTGAATGCCACGGAGAGGCCCAAGAATAAACACTGAATTTGAATACACATTTGCATGAACGCTGGACTGTTACGTCGTGCCGAGGCGCCGTGACACGGGGGGTATTTCTGCCTGCTTTGCTTTTCTGTTTCCAGTGTAGAACCTTGAGATAATATGACGGGACTGAAGGACGCGCTCTGAAGTATGTAAGTGTGAGAGAAGGCATCACGTGCCCCATCTTTATGTTGTGATCATAAAGATGATCACTGATAGTCTTAAAACATCCTGCGTAAAGCCTTGGGTTTTTCCACGTTGCGCAGGACTTCCTGAAAATATTCAAAGGTGTCCATCACCGTTGTTGGTGCAAAACAAAGACATCATCCACGGTTTAGATCGGCATTTGAATCCTTATAAAACAGAAATGGCTGTGTTTGAGAGCATATTGTATTGTTGGTGGGATTTGATTGGGGGTAGAGCAAATTTCCAAGCCAAAATTTTTTTTTTTCAATGTAAATATCCTTGAACTGAAGAAACTATCCATGTATAGTACACAGTGTGGACACATTATGCTCCCAAACGGTGACGATTGAGCTAGCCCGTTTTAGCTTTGGGGGGGATTCGTACATGGATTCTGTTATATTACCAATAATACATGGAAACAATAACATTTTTTATCAAAACATTTAATAGAACTCGTGAACGCATCATTCCATGCACACTTAAAGGTTTTTTTTCCATCCCCGTCTAACAATACATGTTGACATTCAACACCCCTGGCCATGAGATGGTGAGTGAAGGCTCCATGGTATGCTCTTTATTTGATAGCTTGGAGAGTTGGGTAGTTTCCATGTTTGATGTTCATTATGTCCTTTAAACTGTGCACGACAGGCTTCTGTTTGTATTAGCGCTTATCTGAGATCAGTTATTTAAAAAAAAAAAAACACCAGTCCTGCTTCTAGTAACGTCGCTAAACTACGAAGTGTAATTTTTACTTAAACGATTAGTAAACTATCAGGAAGAATTTGTATTTATAAATTTCACTACAAATGCACCTTAAAGTTTTACGAAGCTAAGATTTGGGGATGGAATGTTACCAAACCGCAACTGAGGAATTAAGTGAAACTCTGATTGTCCAAGATGGCCGCCCAGACATCGTTCCTAATCAGTAGCTACACCAGTCTCGTAGCTCCAGTGCAAAACTAAAAAAACAAACCAACGTACGTGTCTAAGTGGCTGCATTGTTATTTGATCTGTTAAAACGCAGATGCTAACTGTTTATCTTCATTTTTTTTATTTAGAAGGCTAAGCCTTTCTTCCATTAAGCTGCAGCTCTTATCAGTCTAATCTTCATTTTTTTTTTTTTTGTCACTTCAAAGAAGATGGTCAACATTCTGCTAAGGTTCATGTTTGGGTGAGGTTTCTCTCGTCGTCTGTTCTACGAGTTGGGCATCTTTTAGGACGTACTGAAGTGAAGCGAGTCGTGAGATAAAGGCCTGGCGGCAGTATGAAAGGCTTGCTTATCTTCCTTCCATCAGCTTTTACAGATAGTGTTTCAGTTTTATTCCAAGAACTGAGTTTCAGGCAGTACGTCGTCCTCTTTAGGCGAATTCTTTATGAGTATGTTCACTGTAATCATGAGCTCTGATCTTTGACTTTAACGGCCGCAGAATAAGGAAACTGTAGGAGTGTTATCATAAACCCGCTGGCGTTTGCAGGCTCTCTCTCCGTTCTCTCCTTGTTTTTTTGTTAGAACAGGCAGTACATCCACTTTGCAGGTCACTATGACCTTAAACCTTGACCCTGGCCGCCTGGACAGCCACAATAGCATCTGACTCTGCAGCAGATTCGCTGTGGGACAAAGCTAAAGGCTATAAATGGAGTGAAAATGGCTAACTGGAGTTTCATCTCATCTTACAAATGTTTTCAAAAATGTTCTTAGCTCTGGTCCAGGAGGATAAGGTCAAGATAATGATGTCACCGTGACATTCCCAAAACAGCTGATTCAAAGTACCTGCTCAGAGATAAAGAATGAAATGCTAATGCTGAAAGTATGCTAGTAGTACATACCACTGCCTCTGGCTTTTACACAGACTGTAGACAGAACCAAGAGATGCTATCTCTCAAACTTGGGATGTGTTTTTTTCCTTCAGTGCTTTCAAAATCAAGAACCAAGCACAAGACGAGAGAACTTATTTGCCTGTTGAGTTCTAGGTCATTTTCCACTGAAACTTGGCATCATTATTAATTATAGCTTGAAAGAAGTGTTTCAGCAGAAGGATTCTCGATGAAGCTTCCTTAATTGTGTCATCATTAACAGAGTATTGGATAGGTGTCACAAATGTGGTGTGGAGAACCATTAGTTCCTCGAGCGGGCACCAAGAAAACGGGAAACATGTCGTGAACCACTGGCTAGTTTTCCAGTTTTGCGATACTTTGCGCAGTACAAGCATTCTTTGATTTATATTAGCTACTTTATTTTGCTCGCTAGCTTTTTTGACTGAAGTTTTGCCTAATTGTGCTCATTCGAACCGGGCCTGATCGGCGCACCTGCGTATCAAGTGTTCTAAAGTCCGAGTGCCGCTATCAATAATGGAGCAGATGGTGTCTGTGGTCCAGTGAATAATGGCACCTATATTCCACTGTGACCCTATAGATGACAATACAACATAACACAATAGTGAAAGGGACAGCACACACACACGCACACACACACACGTGTGCCAGAGGGGGATGGGATCAACATACAGGAGTCAGCTAGTGATGGGAATTTTGGCTCTTTTCTGTGAGTCAAATCATTTGACTCAGCTCACTGATAAGAGTCAAATCTTTTGGATCTCAAACAGCTCCTCACCTTTTTTCTAAATATTTTGACTAGTAATTATTACAATTATTAATAATCCAGCACATGGTTCACTAGTCACACTGACAAACAGCTCAGATGTTGAAAAGAGGTTTCCATGGAAACACTTACTATGTTGCATAGCAATTGTCTCACCACAAGAGAAAAATTAATTCATTTAAATGAGTCGGCTCGTTCACAAACGCCACGCCACTGTCTCAGCTTGAGACAGGGGTCATGGGGTCAAATTGAAGGAAAACTAGGAGGCGGTACAGAGTGTGAGACAATAACTTTAATGGAGTCGACACAATCGCACGCTCTGATTCACATTCTTGTTTCTCTTCGTCGACATTGAGGTGCCAAAAAAAAAAACTCACATCACTAACAATCCCTACTCAAGTCTCAATTCAATGCAAATTAGGTATTAAGCCGTAAAGCAGCAAATCCAAACAATTGTCTCAAAGGACTCCTCATCCAATCCCATGGCACGTGTGGGCTGACGTTCCTCAGGTCCCCCCTCACAACTTTAGTTCCTCCCTGCCATTAGTTCCCATTTCCTGTCTGATGTCCAGAAATAGAAAAAAAAACCCTGTTGTGCTTCTGACCTTCTTATCAAATGTGTCTGTAGATGGTACGAAGAAAAATAAAGCTTGGAAGGAAGCAGCAGAGATCTTTGAGATCCTCTGTTGAGTGTACTGTATGTAGCTAGTGCTGTTAGCTTGCTTTGCTGATTTGAGAGCAGTGCAAAGCATAACACGTACCAACCGATTTTCACGTTGATAGCCGTGTAAGTAAATCTGTTTAATTTTAGAAGCTATACAATAGCTAAGATTGTTTCTCATCAGAACGAACAGAAAAAATTGAGACAAAGTACAAAGTCACCTGCTAGTTTGAATGTAGGATGAGGGCTGATTAGCAATATGCTAACTTGACAACTCATATTCTTAACCATGTTAGCAAAAAAAAAAGAAACATTTATGGATATGAGTTTTTTGTAATTAACAGACAGACAAACAAAAAGCAAACTATAAGCATCTAGGAATGCTGTAATGTTATAATGCTAACCTGACCACAGCTACCTTTTGGCCATATTAGCCATTTGCGATATTAGCATGGTTGGAGAAGTGGGGGGAAAATGGAAACTTTACAGAACCTTTTCAGCCAAATCCCATTTGGCTAAACCTGAGTTGAAAGCTTATTAGGATTACACAAAAATAGACATATGTACTGAATCATGGTTATTAGCTTGCTTTCAGTTTTATAGCTACATTAGCATGACTCGATTGATTGTTTTCGTTTGCTTTATTGTGGTCAAACTAGGAAATAGCATCATGCTACATGGGTCAGTGTTTGGGTTTTCTGCCAAACGTGGCTGGGTGACGTGTAAGGCCTTTTAAAGTGGTAAAATAGAAAATATTTCTTGTTAGTATGACTGGATGAAATGTTTGCGGAAAAATTTGAAGCGTTTCTTGCTTGACGCATGTAGAGTGACGTTCGTAAACCTTGTTCATGCTTCTTTCAGCTGCTGTTTGAGTTATTGTATAAAATATATGGATATGAATGTGACATTGTGAATTAAGCTGTAAAAGTGCAAATGAGTGGGGTGTGTATGGACTGTATGAGCTTTGTTTGTTCATGTGTGTGTGTGTGCATGAGTATACCATAGGCTTGGTGTGTTGTTGTGAGTGTGTGCCTGCGCAAGTACTCTATATGGGGTCTTTGTGTGTGTGAATACAGTATATGAAAGGTCAGTGTGTAGGCTGCATTGACTGATTGTTAGCTAACATGGCTAACAATGCAGGCACTCATGAGTGTGTGTGCTTATTAGCTTAATGTATGGCTGTAAGTGTGTATCATGTTCCCAGCAAACAAAGAACATTTTCAGATCTTTCAGTAATATATATTCCACAGGTTCTAAGAGGATGCCGCTTTTATGAAGCCTTTACAAAAAATGTTGAATGTTATGAAGCATGGATATGTTTTTTTTTAATGTAGGAACCTTACGACTGATTAGAAACGCAGTTCTCAAAAAACTTACCAGGTATTTAAGCCCAAATATTCAAAAACTGAAACATAAATAAACTCATACTAAATAAAAAATTCACTTATTAATTAAAAAAAAAATTATGCATATTTTTATATTAGTTTGTCTGTGTTTATTAATGAATGCATTTAAATTATTTTGGTTTTCATTTACAAATATTCTTATTCACTAACTTAAATCTCTATCCAGATATTTTTATTATGTACAATTGAACTGTAGAAATTGTTTTATTGTGTATAAATACAAAAAAAAGCAGCTAACTAAATGATTACATACAGAAATTATCATTATAATTGTATTATTATAATTAATATAAATTATGTAAATATTTTTTAAATACTATATTTAAGATGATGGAAAATAAATAATTTCTTCATAAATAATTACATATATAATATAATAATACATATATAATTATATATATAATTTTAATTGAGTCATTTATTTATTCTTTTGTTTACTTTTTATTTTAGCAGCCTCATCCCATTAAAACCAGCAAGCAAAATTTCACATAACCAAAATGTTATGGAAAAAAAAGTCCTCTTTTTAGTGCTCGCTCGCTCTTCTTCTTTCTCTCCTAAACTAATATTAAAAAGGGATTAAAGCAGCAAGAAGGACATGGGCAATTTCCCGAGGCGGAGTCGTGGGTGGAGGGGTGAAGAGGGGAGGTACGGAGTATGACGACCTTCTGCTACAAGGAGGAACAAGAGACCAAGATTACAAGTGGACATTACAGCTCTGTGTGTGTGTGTGTGTGTGTGTGTGTGTGTGTGTGAGAGAGAGAGAGCGAGAGATTAGGATGGGGATGAATCCAGGTTCATCTTGTACTTTAAAATAAATACAGCATGAGTCTCTCAAATGCACACACACACACACCTTACTGTAACACTACACTGCAACAGACACTGTGTTGGGATACCTGAGCCACCACACACACACACTATACACAGATTACCTGGTCAGTCCTAGCTGACACAGTGTCATAGGCCATCCTGTGACGCACTCGCATTTTGTGTGTGTGTGTACATTATATAGGCCAGGAGGTCACACTGAACTCCATTGTGTGAAGAAAACAAGGCCACTGGTCAGTAACCTGATTCTGCATGTGTGATTGTTCACTCCCACGATAAGACGCCTGGGTATCAGAGAGTGTGTGTTAGTGTGTGTGTGTGTTACCGCACCAGGGCAGTGGGAACTGGGTGTTAATGCCACATGGCATACCAGACTAACCCATGGAGACAGAGTGAGCCAAGAACACTCTGTCCATGCACACACACTATGCAATGTTCATATTTCACTATCACACTTTCCAGGTCTTCACTGGCACTAATGTACTCAGTGTGTGTGAATGTGTGTGTGTAATTTGGAGTTCGTCTCTTTCTCTCAGAGATCTGTTGCTCTTCGCCACACACTCACGCACTGAAGGCCATCTGCGCTTTTGTCTAGGCATCACCCCCCCTGCACACACACACGCACGCTAATGTCTCTAGAAACATGCCCTCTAACTGCATAATGCTTAGAGAAAATGAAAGGTCCTCCTAAAGCAAAGACTGTCCTCTCTCTCTCTCACACACACACACTCATCCACCCTCATTCTTCTGCACACGATTGCTGCATGTCTCAGGATTAATCACACACTCGAGCTGCTATTTTAGGATTGTGAATTATACATGAATGGATATTATTACCTTTACTAGAACATACATTATTAAGCAGTGAATTATTGATATTTTGATATAAAGATAGGATAGACAGAAAGTTTATATTCCTCTATATAATTCACAAATAAAATAGGAACTTCCTGTTTCAAATCATTTAAGTTTGTTAAATTTTGTTCATTTTTTCTTTTAGTTTTTTGTAAAATGTTGCTAACTTAACTTTATGTTGAATAGAAGGTGATATTTAGCATAAATTCCTAACTGCTACATGGCCATAATTAGCTTATATGGTTATAAACTTATATTTTGGATAAGTGTAAAGTTATTAGCATATATGTATTTAAAGTTGAGAATTGTAAGTTAGTGCGAAATATTTAATAATAATTTCAACTTAGCACTTTTTATTAACCCCAGGACATCTACAAGTATAAAAATTGATCAATTTAACTATAACTTTTGCTAAAAAATTTATGTAATGATGTGTTAGATATAAGTATATAATATATAAGTATATAAAGACTAAATATACGTATATAGTTTTGTATATAATGTACTTACTGGAGTTATGTATAGTAAATTTGTTACAAGAAGTTATAATTAGCAATGATCGATTTCAAATATAAATGTATATGTTTATATGGTGTAGGTACAATTATAAATTGAGATTTATAAATATGCATAAATTGTAAATTTTTATAATCATTTTAAAGATTTAGTAGTATAAAGATGTACTACTAACGCTATGTAGTTCTATAAATGTAAAATATACAGTATAAAGGTGTTATAAATTACAAAACAAAGAAAGACTGAATTTGAGATTAAATTATCATTTTAGAGTCGGAAATATTCAGAACTTAGTCCTAAACATACATTTACACATTATAAGTGCATAGTTTTAGCTTTTTAGGTTGAATATTACAAATCATACATCATGCTGAGTAACTTCCTTGTACTTGATGTATAAATTTCTACTCATGGCCACATGCAGCTAGAAATAAGCTTTCTGATGATGTAGTAACTCTGGATGGTCTTTCAGTTGCATCATGTGTGATGTAGAAAAACTAGTTCATGCTTGAATAACATGTAGGTTGGGCTACGTGACCTTGATGTCTGGATTTAAAGAAGTTCCAGTTAGTCCAGAATGTAGTAACTGCAAAATTGTATTCATATTTTATCCACACTACACATGAAAGGTTCCTCATCTCATTTACGTATATAATTGTAAGTTAATGACTTATACAAGTGGCTATCCAGTCAACTTTAAATATATAGGTGTAAGTTATAGGGCTCTGCAATATGACTATATTATATCGATGTTGTGATAAAAAAGTGAACTTTTCTGGGATATATTCTGAGAGCATCTGGTTTAACATTGGAATTTTTGACAGAATCTTACTATTTTTGTAAAATTGCAAAAAAAAAATTTAAAAAGAACCCGCTCCATTCCAGTGTCATTTATTTTGTAGATATTAAATAAAATCTACAAATTGTCAAACTCAATATTTTCACAGATTCCATAAAAGGCCTCTACGGTCTGTTACCAAACCTAAATATCCTGATCCATAAAAATGTCAAGAATCGTGATTAGTTTATAATTATGCAATTATTTTATCCTATAAATACTCCTAATTTATAATGTGTCATAGAAATTTAACTTAGCTTTGTAGCTACATGTATTGGAGATAGATAAGCTTTACATATAAACCTATTAGTGTATATTGGTAATAAATATAAGTATCTAGTCATACAGCTTGCATTTTAATTCAACCTTGATTTGCATCAGTTGTGTCCACCATCTGTCCTTCAAAGCCTGCATCCGTGACCTTGTACTAAAGACATCTTAAACAATACATCCTCAAATCTGCTCGCTGACGTTCTGTGAAAAGGGGAAAGCCATGACAGGCTGCAGATGTTCGCAGTAGGAGGGGACCTCGAATTACGGTTGGGACCCTGGTTTTGAGAGGGAACCTCGTTTAAACATCCCCTTCTGCATGCCACGCTACACCTTTGTCCCTCCCTCTACTCCTATTAGCCCTGTATTGTGGAAGCTACAAAACCATGACCCCAAGGATAGAAGGGGTGAAGAGTGGGCTGGGCTAGTAGAGCGGGTAAAAAGGGGGGAAGGGGACGTTCGTGGGACTTCGATTAGAGATTAGAGAGCAGTGAGCAGTGGGACTGGTGGTATTTTACTCAGGGCATGTGATGTGTGTAGGAATCTGATCAAAATATGCGTAATAATGGAGAATTAGCTCAACACCATTGCTCTGATGATCTAACTGTAGTAGTTGAAGTGTGTGCAACTGTGCGTGAAGGGGGGAAGTTGTATATCTCCGTGTTTAGGGTGTGGTGGAGATAGTAGTGATAAGTGGGGTGCTTAAAAATGTCACCGAGATGATCTGGGGCAGGCTAAAGGTTGTAGATAATAGATAAAGGTCGTAGATTACCCTTGTTAGCCGACACACACGTTTCAGGCGGCGATGATAAACAGCCTGAGAGGTGTTATACGTTTTCTCATTGCTTTTTTATGTTATTTACCCTACGAGTATCGCTATTTTTTTAACCTCAGAATAGTTCATTTCTAAACATGTTTTGTTTTTTAAACCAAAACTATATATAGCCTGTCGTTTCCTGGTTGTGGTGTAGACTAACATGTCTCTTTTTTGTTTATTTGTTCATCTGATAATTAAAAGGACTAGAAATGTGTTGATTATACACTGAGGTTCCAGCTTCTCTCTCTCTCTCTCTCTCTCTCTCTCTCTCTCTCTCTCTCTTTCTCTCTCTTTCTCTCTCTCTCTCTCTCTTCAACAGATTGTAAAATTAAAAATATCATGACTCAGAGGTTTGGATGTGCTGAATCTCTTTATTATGGCTGTGCCACAAATCAAGACTGCAGTTAGACTCAACTGAGGCAAATACGTATACAGTCGACTGTAGAATTATTGGCACCCCTTATAAAAGCCATTTAAAAGAATACTGGGTGCTTAAACATTATGGAGATGCAACAGAAGTTTAGTCAAATTTAGCCTTCTACAAGGGGGAAATAACAGCACTGAGCCTCTTCCTGTAACACCTAACCAGGAAGCATTAGTGGATGATTTTGTATTCCTATATTTTTAGGTTTGAGAAGGCCTGCATCAATTTAGACCCCAGAGGGTTTGGGGCAGTGTATGTTTGGAGTAACGACACTCGGAGGACAGTGCTATCTACCCTCTTCTACATCCATGATCTCACAGACTTCCTTGATTGGCTACTGTTGCTGTGATTGATAGAGGAGGGAGGCTGTGCTCTGCCCACCCAGACAGCAAAGCCAGTTACGCTCAACTGGCCAGAAACATCATCAGGATTCGAACCCATGACAAATTTTAATGCAATGCGTGCTTGTCATTATGGACATGGTGTTGGTTTACCACAGGGTTGGCTAGTATTCAGCTGTCGCTCTCCTGACCATGTTTTGATATATCGCTGCTTCACTCCTTCAAAGTATCAAAGCTTTTCTCAACATTCAAAGACAATGACTCATGAGACAGCAATCAGCAAGACATCAAGGCCTCCTGATTCAGACACACCTTGGGAAACTAAGACAACAGAAACAATCGTGACGTTCGGGAAAACCGCTGGAGAACAATTACTTATTATAGCTAGCTGTGCATAACATTATAAACTGTGCAGTGGGTGTGTAATACGGAGGGTGATGAGCAATGACAGTAGAAACAGGTTTGGTTAAAGTAGAAACAGGTGGTAATAATGAGGGCATGGCAAGAGGAGCTCGGGGAATGAAGGCACAAGGAAATAAACAGGAGCAATACGTGAATGGACGTACTGACTGGACGAAATGACTGGATGTACTGTTCAAGGTTGGGCTAGGAATTAAAAAAAATGTTTTTTAATATTATTAGAGCAAAGCAGCTCAGCACAAACTTACCCTGGAATGAAATATATTCTGTTTACACTTTTAATAGTACTAGGAATCAGTTATAAAACAGTGAGTCATGCACAGTGTGCTTTTGTTCTACATGGTTGTCTGTATGCATCTGTGTTTGTGTGTTTGCGTATGCTGTGCGCTTCCACCCACATGTGGCTAACCTCAACCGCATCCCTCTCAAGGGTGCAAAAACACACTGACTAGGCCTTCTTGTGCAGCTGAAGCTGGGAGAAATACGACAAGGAAAGACAACGAAGCTTGGCGACGCACAGAAGCACAGTGCCATTCTGAAGAACAGACAACTTCATTTATTTCAAAAGTATTTATTTTTGTTCCCATTTACTCTCAAGCGTGTAAGACCGCTGAACTTTCCCCAAATACGTGCACTGCTCTCGTCAGGCCTGCCCTTATCTACTGCCTGTTATTAACAATATATATAATAAATAAAAACTCAGCCTGCTAAACACTTAACTCTGTAGTGAAAGAAGGAAAGAAAGAAAGTGTAGATGTCTCAGTTCTCACCAGCATGATTGCTGAACTGCTGACTCACCAGAGAGAAAGAGAGAGAGAGAGAGAGAGAGAGAGAGAGAATGATGGACAGAGAGAAAGACAAAGAAAGAGAGAGGGATACTGACACAAACAAGCAAACAGTCAGAGAAAGTTGGTGAGAAAGAGTTAGAGAGAAAGAGATACAGAGAGACAGACAGGGAAACAAAGAGAGACAGAAAGAGGGTGAGAAAGAAACAGATGGGCAGATGGAGAGAGAGAGAGAGAGAGAGAGCCTTGTCATATGAGCTGTAATATTCCTGTCATCATGTCACAATCATTAACCACAGAATGGAACTGAAGTTGTGCATATGTGAGTGATAGCAAAGCTCAGAGGAAGGAAGTATGAACACAACTGGGTCACCACAGATACCCAACCTTTCCGTATTTGGCCATTAGGATTGTCAAACATGTTTCCATCTCTCTCTCTCTCTCGATAACCTTTATGACTACTTTAGTATTCATAATGTCAGCCATTTTAAAAACTCTAGATAGCACAGAATATGTCTAGTGAAGCTATTTGATAGTCGTTATTACGAGAGGTCATGTGTGTTACCCACAGTACACTGTGAGAATGTATCATGTGTAACATCAAGGAATGTCTGGAAATAGTGAGTCACTTGGGATGACATGATTGTTTAATCAAAGTTAACAAGCATGTAGCTAGAAGCAATGTTAGTGTCTCTGTGTCCGTTGTCAAGCTTTAGCTCTGTATATACCATGTACGATTAACCACTAAGCTATGCTATTAGCTTCACACTAAAAAAATTACAAACACACACATTCTCTGATACAGTATCTAAGTGACCATCCAAAGCATGGTTTAGAAGTTTCCATTACATTTCTTACTTGCTAATTTCTTGTATGAAATTGCTTGCTAGAGTGAAATCTTGTATCTAATAGGTGGCTAGCTAGCAAGATATTAGCTAGCTAGTATAGTGATGCTTTAGAATTTTCCATATTTCTGAATAAATATGACAAAAACATTGTTTTATTAAATTGATCATTAAAATGATCCAATATTACATATCTGTGAGTGGCAAAAGTATGTGAACCTTTGCTTTTGGACCCTCATGTAGCAATAAAAACATTTGTAGTAACTGTTGATCAGTCCTGCAAATCAACTTGAAGGAATTTTAGCCCATTCCTCCATACAGAACCACTTCAAATCTGAGATCTTGCTCGGTTTCATCAGATGAACTGCTCACCAACATTTCTATTGGATTAAGGTCTGTTATGTATACAATTACAATTTACAAATACAAGTATCATACAATTGTGTGTTTCAGCAAAGCCAGATGAGAGACACCAGCTTGATAAAACTGAGGAATGTGTAAAAGACATTAGACAATGAATGCTTACTAACTTCCTTCTACTTAATTCTGATGAGACAGAAATACTAGTACTAGCACAACATGCAGCTAGAAGTAAGTTTTCCGATTACATAGTAACTCTGGAAGGCCTATCTGTTTCACCATATGCAAAAGTAAAATACCTTGGTGAGATTGAATGGTCTCTCACCCCAGTTTCTGAGCGAACTTCTGGTCCTTTATGACCCCCCCACGCCTACTTACGTAGATCAAAAGGTGTAGGCTATTTGTTGGTACCTCAAATAGTGAAGGCTACAGCAGGGGGAAGATCTTTCTCTTACAAAGCCCCTCAATTATGGAACAGGCTTCCAATTAGTGTTCGGGACTCAGACACAGTCTCAATGTTGAAATCTAGGCTGAAAACATATTTGTTTAGCCAAGCTTTTTGTTAATAGCCTTCCACCAGGTAAAGGAGCAGATCTGGATGGTTCTCAGGCATAGAATGTTTTGGTAAACTGGGATGTTTGGATGCTGTCGCCCCCCACTCTTGCACGTTCACTCAGGTTTGTTGACGGTGGAGTGGCTGGCCGCTTTATGTCCCAGGGCACCCTCATGTCTGTGCTACCTTCTGGCTCTCCGTTTTAGTTCTACTGTCATAGCTAGCCTTGCTGGAGTTCCTGCTTTCACTCAGCACACGATATACTCTGTTCCTTTCCTTTAGATGACAATGAGCATACCTAACAATCTGCTTTTTCTCTTTTCTCATCTGTCTCTCTCTCTTTCTCTCTCTCTCTTTCTCTCAGTTGAGCTGCACATGATATTCCTGAGATTCCAGTGATCCTGCACATGATACTCCACTCCTGAGATACCAGTGATCCTGACCCCTTCTGCTTTCCGGACCTGATCCATCCTGATGTCCTACTTCTGGTTGCAGTCATCACTTGGAAACCACTTGCTCCTGTTGAGGACAGCACCATATGAACTGCCTCAACATACATATAGAAATGTAAAGATGGCGTTAGACTGCTGTTGACATGAGCGGTTCTTCTACAGATGCATTGGACTTAAATCACCAGGTTTTGTAACCTTTTTCAGCCGATGAGCTGTTGTCCTCTTTTTCTGAGGTCCTCAGAAATCTCCTTTGTTCATACCATGATACACTTCTGCAAACATGTGTTGTAAAGATCAGACTTTGAAGATCAACACCTGATTGTCAACACCTAACTCTAATTTCACTTTCAAATTAACTGTTAATCCTAGACATTCACATACTTTTGCCACTCATATATACAGTAACATAGTTTGTGTGTGTGTGTGTGTTAAATTTGGTGTACAAAAGTTATAAAACCAATGAACTGCCTGTGTGTTATTCTTATTGTTGTCAGTCATTAGCTTCAAACATTAGCTTCTCAGGTAACAAAATGATGTCTGAAAAGCTTCCTCAAATGTTTTTAAGCTGTTATTTATATGTGCAATGCTGAATGTCCTCACAAATCATTCAACAGCGCTGCGGGATATTTTCGTATATGTAATATATTTTTTGCTTGCTAATATATTATTTCTCAGAGTAAACAGTAATTTGATGTTCAAAACATTTTGTACTGACTTAATTTTAAAACGTTCAATGGACATATTATATAGACCACAACTTTCACGGGACTTTCTGCGTTGAGTTCGTTAGCAAACCTATATGTTGTAATACATATTGGGGTCATACACGTGTCCATCCATCCATCCATTATCTATACCGCTTTATTCATCTGGATCGCGGGAAAGCTGGAGCCAATCCCAGCATCTTCGGGCGAGAGGCGGGGTACACCCTGGGCAGGTTGCCAGTCCACC
>JAQQZR010000023.1:31397419-31408773 GCA_030068235.1 Notoglanidium macrostoma
GAGTAAGACAACATGCATGAAGAGGATGATGTGGCCAAAATACTCATTTGCCTAATAATTCTGCACTCCCTGTATGATCTATATTTGTGGTGACGATAAAGTCATCAACTGGTTATTTTAATTAGTTTGCTAATCTATAATGCTCCTGTTATTCATTGAGATTCACATTTGACTCACACAATGACATCATCGGTTTGAGTTTGCGCACTTGATCCCGGCGATACTCAGCTCGAGGACACACAATAACTCCCTTGATCCCTAGATCCAAAAAAGATGAACCACTTTGTAGTCCAGATACACCCAGTACACACACACATACACACGCTAGCTGAAGGCCACGGTCTCGATTTGCAGAGTGCGAGCTCCTCTGCGTCCTGCTTTCATGCTTTCTGTGAACTGCACATCAAAGCTTGGACACTTTGAAGTGCACTAGGAGAGCGTGGCGCTGCCGTCCTGGCATGTCCACGCGGCTAAAGGCTAAAGCTGCAACGCTAAAGCAAAGAGAGACCACAGGGGAGAGAGAGACAGACTGTCTTTCAGAATTCACTAAAGTAGACAAAGTAGCGTGAAGACTGCATACTCGTTTTGGAAAATTATGGAATGACCCCCCCCCCCCAAAAAAAGACAATAATTTTCAGTTTTCTTTACACATGTATTGGTCTATTTTATCATTTCACGTAAAAAAAAAAAAAAAACAGTAGCCAGTTGACCTAATCTGCAGGTCTTTGGGCTGGGGGAGGAAACCAAAGCACCCAAGGAAGGAGGAAACCCAGGCAGGCACAGGAAGAACATGCTGGGAGCAGCTGGCTGAGTCAAGTTATTTT
Source organism: Notoglanidium macrostoma (assembly GCA_030068235.1). Lineage (NCBI taxonomy): Eukaryota > Metazoa > Chordata > Actinopteri > Siluriformes > Auchenoglanididae > Notoglanidium > Notoglanidium macrostoma. The sequence goes on from JAQQZR010000023.1 coordinate 31,398,244, forward strand.
AAATCTCAAAATCCAAATAAATACACACCTTTCCTTCAGTGTTATGTATGAGTGTATGAATGCATGTCACAGCCAGGGTTCATGGGACAGGCTCCGGATACACCATGACCCTGACCAGCATAAAGTGCACACTGAAAATGAATGAATAAATAATCATGAATCAAATCGATCAGATTAGTATTGAACAGAAATGTAATGAATTGCTACTAATGTAAGTGTATTTAGGGGTTTTTTGTATCGTATTGTATATATTATATATTGAGATTATCTGAAACATGGAGATTTACAACCATACCAAACTTAGCAAAATAACAAACAGGTGAAATAACTTTTGGTGACACAACGTGAGCGGACACCGAGTTAAACTAATCTCAACTTTGAGGCAGCGTGATGGAGTGACTACAACTGGGAGTGAAGGATATCGCTGACTGGCAGATGACATTGACACCGAGTTCCCCAAATGTTCACCACAAGGAGATAACGTCCATAACTTTGGTTCCTACCAGTTCTACCACGTCAAAATGGAAGAAGAACAGCTTGTCATTTATGTCATTTTTATATGATTTTTGATAGGAGGAATGCAGTAAGTTAGTTTCTTGCTGCAAGGCAAGTGATATAGCCATCCATTGTGCTAACCGTACTAACAGACAGCCTAAAATGAAATGTTACTGTAACCATAAAACTTTATGGCTTTGATCTATAATCTGTACTATCTAACACTGGTGAATTGTCGCTGTTGACGCGTAGCTCTGTCCATATGCATACGCTAGCGATATATTTACGGTCTCATAACAAACTAGCCAGCTACTGCATGTTTCACTGGGAAACATTTGAGGGGGGAAATATACACAACAGAGCCTGTTTATAACATCACTTTATACACGTAAACCCCTTTACAAGGCATGACATACGCAGCGATATGTTTGGCTTCCGCTATCTTGGAAAGGATTGATTTGGGACATTTTTTGAAGGCGTGGCCTAGAACACAGGGCGGAGTTTATATGACTTGCAGTAAAATGCAGACACTAGGACCCTGAATCTCGATGATCCGTGGTCTCTCTCTCTCTCTCTCTCTCATCCCGCACTGAGCTGAGAGGCTGAGAAAGTGAGCGCGCGTCACATTGAGCGACTCTCAGCGCGGCATCACGCACAGGAGTTCTGCCAACTAGCACAAAGAAAGAAAATAAATATGGTGAGAAGTGAGAGGCAAAAACGAGATGCCAAGAGCGAGGACTCGGAAAGCGGAGCGGAAAGCCGGAACTTGGACGCCTGTCCTTTTAGTGCGGTTTTTGGCTCCAGGGAATCTCCCATCAGCACTTTCCTCCAAAACGTGCAGGTTCTGCTGCAGGCGGCTAGCTACATAGAAAGAGCCGAGAGGAAGGATGGAAGTAAGTGTATGAGGCTGTCTGTGTGTGTGTGTGTGTGTGTGTGCGTGCGCGCGCGCTGTGCTGTGCTGTGCTGTGCATTGCCGGGTTTGTGTGATCAGGTTGCCTGAAGCACCTGCGTTATTCGGACAACAGACTGAGACAACAAAGGAGCGAGTTCACGCGAGCACAACAAGGAGCGCAGTGCGCGCACGAGGGTGCACTAGGTTACCCCCCCCCCCCTTATCTCCTCCTCATCATCATCTTCCTCTCTAAATGGTTCAACATTTAACAGATTCCTGATGATCACTATTGATTATATTGATTTCTGGCAAAATTTCGATCTCTTATTCCATCCATCAGAGCCTGCCTTGCCTAATGGACCTGAGTGGTGGTGTGTGTCCCCCATTGTCTTTGAAAGTGTTCCACTTTTGCTTTTAGCACTCATTTCGAATTTACATCTCATATGTGTTGCATATTCATGAATATTCACATGACCTATATACAATGTATGCATGTATACAGTTTCCAGAACTTCTAGTTCTGGCCTAGTGCCTGTGTGCTAATGCATTTTATAATACACTATCGCTGCAAAACAGTTGCGTTTAGGGGTTTCCAGATCATATTTAGTCATGTAATAATATATTTAGTCATGCAAGAACTAGTTTTAATCGTGTTTAAGCATGCAGTGGATGGGGTGGTGTATATCGAGCCAGAACACCTGACAGAACAGACTCGCAGGTGTTTGTAATAAATTGAAATTTAAGAAAATATTAGTCTGATTAGGCAACGAATCCTTTGCATTTCATTTTTTCTATCTATCTATTTATGCAAAGCAATTTCAGGTTAGAAGTCTTAGAGTTTTATAATACTACTACTACTACTACTACTACTACTAATAATAATAATAATAAAGGTTCTGAAGTAGGTGCTTTTAAAATGCACTTCTAATGTGAACTTGTAATCTCAAACAAAGGCCGCATCCCAAACGGTTTCCTGCCCCCTAATATTTATTCCCTACATTTACGATATAAAAATGTACGTGCAAAATAAGTTGACGCGTCGGTCGTTCTGGATTTATCATGTGCCATTTAATTTCTTCTGCGTGGACTTTAATATTTAAACTTCCCATATTTGCTTCCTGGTGTGGAGGCGTGGGTGTGCTCACATGGCTTCCGCATGAGAACTTTTCTTCACTCCGATTGGTTAAGACCGGCGCCGTTGGTCACGCCCACAGCGAGGTAGCTCCAATGAACCGCGTTGTGTCTGTGACGTCACGTGTTGCCGGGCCTGTGACTCTGAAAGTGGCCGAGTTATTGGGATATGACGTGCGCTTTAAAATGTGATATAAAATAGAGAAAGGGTTTATTATTTTTTTAAATAAAAACTTAACCAAAACTGAGCTTTAGCTTTACATGGGTAAATGTCAATTTTAAATAATAAAATGTTTTGTGATTACAGAATAGTTTGAAATATCGTTGACTGACGTCAACGTATGTAGGCATATGAATTTAAAAGAAATCAAGAAAACAGGAGTTTACTGAATGAAATTAACGAATAAATTGGTTCTGATACACATACAGACTTGACCACGTATCGTTCTGTTTCCGCCAAAATTAATACAAAGGTACGACAATGCCTACGTGCGCCGTGACATGGTTGAATTGTTGTGAATCAAATTGTGATGTAAAAACGCCGTAATCCAGAATGCCTTGCGGTCGGGGCTTGTGTGCGCATGCGCACTTGGTCCCTCCTCTCAGCTGTGAGGCTAGGTAAACAAACTGCAGGAGGAGAGAGAGAGAGAGAGAGCGAATTCAAGCAGTCAGGACTAAGCAGGAGCTGGTCTTTTGAGGATTTTTTTTTGTTTTTGTATAGTTTGTAGTCATTTTATACACTTTTTAGTTTTTAGTAGTTTCTTAACTTTTACAATTTTAATAGCGTGGGCTTTATTGAATTTGCGCTAGGTTTGCTAATCGAGCTAAAGCGGATAAGAGGGGGGAAAAATCAAAAAATCTAAATCAGATCGACATTTTGAATGTTAGAGCCAGCTTATTGAATACAGAGGGGTTTTTTTTTACATTGTGGGATTTATCCAGTGATATATTGTAACTATTTGGAAGCAATATCGTTGTCATTTGTGCAATTGTAAACCCATTTTAACGCTAGACTCCTTATAAACAACATGACTGCGGTGCTGAACATCCAGAGGCTACTGGAAGCTGCTGAGTATTTAGACAGACGAGAAAGAGGTAAAAAAAAAAAAATCATGTAATATCAGCCTATACGATTATATCACTTTTCTGTTTTATTATAGTGCATTCGTTTTTGAGATATGAATAGTGCCACGTCAAACTGCAGCTCGCGTCCGCCGTTTAGAAACGAAAGTCACGCGTTTGGAAACCGAGAGTCGCCATTTAATGCTCATTTGTAACGCAATAACAACACGATTGCTCTCCTGAACCTGATTTTTTTTTGTTTTTGTTGTTTTTCAGAGTGCGAACATGGATACGCCTCGACGTTTCCGTCTATTCAGAGTTCCAGCAACTACCAGAGACAAAGAAAATTCCGGAACAAAAAGCACAACAGCAATCACAACAGGTAAACACGGATAGCTTTTAAAATTTATTTTTTTTCCTTTTTAATGCAATGTTAATTATATTAATGGGGTTAATCGAGCCGCATCGACTGGAAAGCAGAGGCATAACGTCATATGTACAGCCACCGGATCACCACTCGATCATATATATTATTTATTTTTGCATAGTGATTATAACAATTATTCCATTTTTGGTGCACGTGCGCTTGCTTTCTTTCTTAACCCGCTCGTGCAGGTGTCAGGGGGGAGGAGGGGGGGGTCGCGTGCGGCTCATCAGCTGATTGTCAAACGGCAGGGCTGCAGCAGTGTGCCGCTTAAGGGACCATCGGGAAATTACCATCCCGCACCAAAAACGAACAACTCTTACGTGGTGCCATGTAAGCTGCAATGTGCAAGTTGAAATGACAAATTAGTGGGGAAAAAATGAACATGAAAGCTGGTTTGCATTTTATTTAGTTATGTGAGAACACACAAAGCTCATGAGAAGCTACTTTACCCTTAAAGCGCTTTTACAGTTACAGACCCGTGTGGCTGTTTGTTAGTGAAATTTAAACGCACATACGACATTTTGACCGGACGACTGCAGCAACGATCGAGTTCGCTAACTTTGTCTCGAACGCAGCATTGAAGAGCTTCCCTCTTTCCCGCAGAGGTACCAGGAGAACACTGCACATTTTAGTTTCTATTCACACTTACTCAAGACCACACCCGAGACGTAATCTGGGCTCACCCTTTACATGCTATCACATAAAGGAATTCTTTCCAAGCAGCAGCGTGTTTGCGCAGTTCTATACGTCACTTGTGCACCTAAATTATTGGGCGCCAGCTGCTGCTGGGGTGAGAAGTACTAAATCTTTTGAAGTACAGCACTTTTTGGATATCTCATCATGCAAGAATGTTTGCAAACAATGAGCCTTTCTGATGTAAGCTGATTTTTAGGAATGTAGAAAAGTGTGCATAACCACAAAGGTTAGCTAAAGTGTATCCGTGTCGCTAATAAAGCTAATTCAAGATCTTGGTTAAGTAACTGTTTGTCAGTTAATGGCCAGGTTTAACATTGAAATGTGCAGGACAGGGTGCTTTAGTTGGACAACGTGTTTGTCATACTGGTGTGAATTTGAAGAGTTTAATTTCACAGGGTGGTAGTTTTCCCACAATCCCTAGCCATGTTTTATTTACAGCATGCACTTGTTCTCTTGCTGCCAAGGTGAATTGGAGCAGTACTCTTCAGGTTAATTCTCCATCTTCTTGCTGCTGCTGCTGGTTTTTTTTATTATTAACGTATCTAAACAATCAAGGTGACATTTTCAAAAGAAATGCAGAAAATTTAGGCACCTTCTCTTCCCCTCTTCAGATTCGGTCCAAACCTAACAATCATCCCATTATTACTAAACCATGCCCTTTTAATCCAAACAGTTTCCTTCCAATCTAAACCGTACCTTTTCCATGTAAACCAGAGTGCCTCCTGATGCCTGCAGCTGCTCGCGTGCCTCCCTTGAATCCACACGCTCACAGCTCGCTCTGTTTGTGTGGTGTGGAGGGGAGGAGTGGGGAAGGGAAGGGGAAGCTCCTGCTTTCTGCTTTTCTTGATGCCAGACATTTTATCACTTGAATAATTTCAGAGTCTGGGCAAAAAAAAAAAAAAAAGAGAAGGCGGCAGCTTCTTCCACACATGCACACCCGAACGAGGGCCAAGGAATGTGGAGCCGCAGTGCTGCTATCTGATCCGTCGGCATACCTGCGCGAGCGTTTAGCACTCCCTGACACAATAGGCCTGTAATGAGGACGCGCAAACAGAACGATTAAGGGTGATAATAGCGTGTATCGCGGGCCCTCTGGGACACAGGCATATTATTACATGCCATGTTTTTCTCCGCTCTGTTTGTCTGTTTCTCTGCTTGTTTCCAGTCATGCGTGCAGCCTCAGCTTTGGCATCTGACTCGTTTGCATTTTCTTGTCACTATTATTCCTCAACCTATATTTTGCCTACAATTATGGAAAGAAAAGGATTCGTTCGGGCCTCTTTTTGGAGATCATGTCTCTTTGCGCAGACTTTCAGGGATGTCATTTGGTAGAACTTTAATCGTTTTTTGACTTCATAATTACTTTTATTTATTTATGTTCAGTAACCATCACGTGACCATCGTTATAGAAGATCCTTCATATCCAGGAGCAATTTACAGTCACCAGATTTTTTTGTGGGGCTTTATTTTATTTCATTTTATTTATGTATTTATAAATTTTTTTGCGAGGACGAAGGAAGCTGGTCCTGTGTGACGAACCGCTCCACATGTCGTAGCCTATATGTTGTTTGTATATGCAAATTCTTGCAGCTGGATCTGAATCCCTTAAGCATTCTCCGCTTGTCCTTCTAGAGGAACCCTTGAAGGTTTGAAGGTTCTTTCCAAAGCAGGGTTCCAAGTAGGATTCAAGGGTTTGTTTGGAGAGACGTTAACCCAATCCCTGTTGGAAAGTGCTTTCAAATGGAGTTTAGTGTCTGACTAGCCAAAAAAAAAACCATTGAAGACAACCCTTAGAGGGTTTTTTTTTTTTATTATTTGTTTGTTTCACAGCTTTTCCAGAAAAAAAAAAAACCCTCAGGACTTGTGAAAGGCATCATGGGATTGCACACAGTGAAAATAAGACTCGATGCTGCGCTCAGAGTCAGTGTGTTATGCCGAAGCACTGTTTGCAGGAGTAAATTGCAAGACAAATATGCATAAGAGGAGGAATTCACACACACACTCATATACGAGTGAAAGAGGTACGTGTGTGCTCCCTTGACACCAAGCATCCTGTCACACGCTGCAGAAACTCCACCCCTATTCACGCTTTCCCCTCGTTTGTGCAGAAGCACTCGGGTCGAGCTCAACGCGGCACGAACAGCGTCCGAATAGCAATCCCGCAGAGAACCTGCGGAGCGTTTCCTCTCACACGAGAGGCCGACTCACTTTACATTATTTACAGCACAGTTGCTAAAAGGGGGGACGGGCACGAGGACTTCCTCACATGCTCAAGCTTAGAGAGCAGATTCTTCTTTTGTCTTTGCATTTTTGTTTCTCTCCAGTGGCTTCTCTGCTCACTGCAGACAAAGCAGATAACAGCCAAGGTGCAAAAAAACCCATCTTGGTTATAACGATGGCCAGATCTTTTTTTTGGTCGAGCTGTATTATTGGCGCTATATGACATGTTTTGTGCCGTCCAGCAGATTAGTAGTTAACAAAGAAACCTATCGTTTTAATCGTAAACGTGCCAGATAGAAGGATCCTGAATGGAACATTGCTTTAGAATGAGTAAGGCTGGAATTACAGACAAGAGGGTTTAACATTAGTGTGGTGTGATCCCCCCCCCCCCCCCTCAACACTTTACCCAGTCTCGTCTTCTACCCCAGAGCGAATTACTATACAGCTGCCATGCAGATGTTGCGTGTTGTGGTTCTGCTTGGGACTTTGTACCACTTGTGTTTCTTGGTTTTAAAATGTAATCTGTTTGCTTTTTTTCTCTCATGCAGGTCAACACACAACGAGTTGGAGAAGAATCGGTGAGTTCAAGCTCTTTCCCTGTCACTAAAACACTGGATTTAAAGACACGTTTTTATTATTAATGTGTGTCAGTAACTAATGAGTGATACAGTATCTCCGGATAATCACTCACTCCAAGCATTTGTGTAATAAATTGTGATGTTAAAGTAAAAGCTGTATGTTTATGTTGATAACGTTAAAAATGTCAAGAATCATGAATCCACCAGTTCTGTTTGATGCACTTCGAGTGACATGTAGTAAAGCAATAGACAGGAATTATAGTGTAAATTTGTCATATGTTGGGCAAAATGTAACGTTTTCCCATGCATCAGGCTGCTAAAAGTGAAACCAAGACGTGACCCACTTCTGTAATCTCTAACAGCCCGACACACCTCAAGCTCTGCCTTATGCAATGCCGCTGCAGTTTCCTATTACAGGCCAGGGAGCCCGCCTTACCGTCATGTGACACCTTGCACAAAAAGGCGAAGACCTGCTTTACGTCATCGGCGTGCCTGCTGTCTCAAATCTAGCTCCTGTTTTTTTTTTGCGCATGCAGTTTGTTTACTTGCGAGACAAAGCACACTACAACAATAATCTAGTTTAATTGCGGCGTAGCAAAAGAGGGCGGAGCCATTTATGGTTTAAAATGTTTCCACCGTGCAGGTATACAGCTCCACCTCGCACGCAATGTATGTTTGTTCCACTAAATGGAAAATATTTTGATTGCTATTTGGATAAGACCTGGAATTTCTGTCATGCCGCAGCACCGCTCAGTTCTCAATTCTTATTGGTCAGAGCGTTGAACATAGTTTCAGCTCTAATTCAAACCACTGGTTTATGTCATGAATGCTCTACTTCTAATATGTTCTCGTTTCTATAGTAACGAATCATCGACAGGCTCTTGTATAGGCTCTCTCCTTCTTCTTTTTTTTTATATATAAATATATATGTATAGAGTACAGTCGTTTTTCTTTTATTTTAGGTTTATGTCCAGCGTCAGAGCTCTGTATCAGTCAGAAGTTATCATGAACGTCTTCAGGATGAAGTTTTTTTTTCCGTTGTTTTTTTTCTTTTGTTTTTTTGTGTGTGTCGTTAACTTCAATAAAGCATAGATCATGACAACAATAACGACATCAGGAGTTAGCTTATCTCCACAATGTTAAATGTAAATATAAACAGATTAAAAACAGATCTGATGACACATCAGGACGTGGTGCTCTAAGAAAATACTGTGATTATGGTAAAAAACTGTGAGAATCTGGCACTCGGGGAAATCTACATGACAACCTCTGCATGATCGTATACTTAACACATCTCGGCAAAAGTCAGGCGAAGGATGTTGTCTTTTCTCAACTGTCATGCGCCTGTCTCTCAGGAAAGCACGCAGGACAGATATTCAACCGCAAGATTGAAGTGGAAGTAGCAAATCAGTACACAGGTTTCTGTCCAAATGGCCCATTTATAGTAAAGCAGAACTGTTGCGTGTGTGTGTGTGTGCGCATGTGTGTCTCTGAGTGTGTGTGTGTTCTGCTAAGCCAACTGGTTCAGCGAGATATCAGCCAGACGCCGTGTGTCATCAGTAGACAGTCTGATGTCACGCTATTTCTCGCCACCAGCTCCGAACACACAGGAAGACAAATGCGTCGCCATTGTTTCCTCACACGCTCACCAGATATTTGTTTTTGAGGTCTTCACATCCTCTTTGAACTCACCAATCTCAACCACAAGCCTCTTCTGAACATGCCGGCAAAGGAATAGCGCAGAGTTAGCTAGTTAGTTGGCTGCTTATGCCAAAATGGAAAAAAAAGAAAAGAAACCGAAAGCAGGGTCAGTTTTGCGTCACGTTTTGCATGGTCATGCAAACCTTCTCATGCATTGTGACATTTTCTCACACATTTCTCTCTATTAACCCACAGATCATGATGAGTAAAACGGATCGACCTGTACATTTAGATACAGTGAAGCTAAAATAATGCAAGATATCATGAAGTATCAGCAATCTGTGAGAACGAAGTGTATGTTTTCTGATTTTATGTTCAAGTTTTTTTTTTTTTTAATGTTGCAAGTTCAAGTTAGCTTTTGACCTTTTTTTTTGTGGTACGGCCTTTGAAGTCTAAAGAATGCAGGAACAGCCACTTAAAAGAGGAACAGGAAGTGGCACGACGCAGACTGTAAACAGCGCACAGCAAATCAGCTCTTGCAAACATGCACCTGGCCGCCGCACACACACAAAGACATGACACGCATAGATCCTGATGGACAAGAAATGGCCGCCAATGTGGAGGAAGATGAAAGGCACAAAACGGCCTTCCACTTTCTTACACACCATCACACACATACCTTTGAAGCTGTTTTGTTAGCCAGTTTGTGACAAAAAGGGAGAAAACAAGTTAAACAAGTTATGAATTTCATTTCAGTTTTATAATAGTGTCCTTCACTATCAGATTGTACAAAAATGTTTTAAAGTCATATCTTCACACTGTGGCTTGATGTTGATAAGTAATGCTAGCATTAGCAGTGTTTAATATTTGTTTGTTTTGTGAAGCAATTTCAGGGAAATTTCTGAGGTGAAATTTTTAACTAGCATTGAAAATGAAAAGTTTCCTCAGTTCTTTTTGCTAGATAGTATCTATTAACTTTGTTGAATTGAATTTATCAATGAATTGTGAGGAAAATATGAAATAATTCAGTTTTTTAAAATGAAGTTTGACAGTAAATGTGTCAAATTCCAAAGTTTATAACATCAAAGGGAATCTCACACAGCTGGTTAAAATAGCAAAGCAAGTCTCAGTTTGTAAATATCCAGTCAGCTACTTGTTGCTATGTGGTGTCACGCTGACCAAGTAACCCTATTGGTGACAGGTTAGTGGCGCTCTCTGATTGGTCCAAATCTTTTTTTTTTTTTCTTTCTTTTTTCTGTGAAGCAAACAGCAAGTTCTTCAAGTCAAGTGGCTTTTATTGGCATTTCAACTATATACATGTAATACAGTGTACAGTGAAACGAGACAGCGTTTCTCCAGGACCAAGGTGCTACATACAAGACAGCAGC